>CM043017.1:9859946-10136378 GCA_023690525.1 Holotrichia oblita
CTTCAAATTCACAAAGAAGCCAAAGAGGAATTGAATAGGCGGATGAGAAATGAAGAAACGAACCTTAAGAATTAATAATAAATTTCGATCAAAAACTCATTTTTTACCAATTCTAGCAACAAATTGTTATCACTGAAACTTGGTTGGATGAATCTATTAATAGTGCCGAAATATTAGCACCATTATACAACGTTGTTCGATCCGATAGGAAGTTTTCTCTAATTAATCGATCCACTGGTGGAGGAGTATTTATTGCCTGATCTAATACATTGAACTAAGAGTATATTAACACTTAGTTGATTTAGTAGCTTGTAAATGTACTTACTTCAAACAATTTTTATATTCTTGCCTCTACATTCGTCCTGATATTTTCCAGCACGATTTTGAAATCTTTTTTGAAGTCCTGAAGGTCTTTCTAATCGATAAACCATGTATTTTGCTTGTGCCAAGTGTACTACCTTTAACCTGTTATGCAATTCACTTCAATTTTAACAATATAATCATGTAGTTAGCTGTGATAGTTGCCTTCTAGACTTGCTTCTGTCCAATACCATACACTCAGTATCAGTTGAATCTAATGAATTTCCATTAGTACCTGTAGATCCATATCATCCACAGTTATCTATAGCTATATATGCCTCAACTACTGCAAACAATATCCAAAAGTTTCATTCAAATAACAATCTTAGATACAATTTTCATAAAGTTGACTATCAAAAACTATACTTTGATATTTCAAATATCGACTGGACTTTCATTGAAAACTACAATGACGTGAACACTGCTCTTGATGACTTCTATAATGTATTATACAAAATTTTGATGAATCAGTTCCAAAATTTTCAGTTGGTTATAAATCAAAAAAATTAAAATTTTACTACAGACGAAAATGAAAAGCCATCAAGGACCAAGGTGCTACATGGACAATATTGAAGCCTCAATCATGAACAATTCTAAAGAGATATTTAGATACATGGTATTAAACATGTAATGTCCTGTAATTGAGTAAACCGTTGGACTAATGAATGTTATTATTATTATTATACCAGAAGGTCACAACATAACCATGATCAATTCTGAAGTAAAATACCACTTACTTCAGAATTTTTTTTTTTAATGTGGTGGGTGCTTAGTTGCAGTGACTCCGTAAACTGTATCGCTTGTCTGGCTATCACTGCAACTCTCGCGGTGTAGTTTTGTGTGTAAATTGTGTTCAATGGCTTTGTGACAGCATCATATCGCCTTTTATGATGCCGCGCTGTTAATCACTTTGCGCCCAACAGCGAATGGCAAGTCGATCCGGGATTAAACTCTTTGAAAAAATGTCACCGTGCCTCCAGAGAATTGAACCCCGGTGCCTATCCTCCTCTCACAACAATAGTCAGCCGCCTAACCACTGCGGCCATCGACCCGTTTGATCATGGTATTGTTATCATCTGTCCTACCACACCATTTGCATGTTCATATTGTAAATGTGTACACAATTTTGCTGCTAGCTGTACATCTCCAAGAAGTAAAACACAGAGAAGAGGGGAACACAAATGTATATAACATGCAGCAGTTGAGGCAGTCGCCACGATCGATATTTCATTTGATTCTCTCGTGGAGAATGCAATTTTAACCAACTTGCTCGCTAGAGCTCGATTTTTCTTCTTCACGTTGCCGCGCTTACGATTTATGATCAGTTCATCCTGTAACACTCGATATTGCTAATACAAATAGAGACAAAACCTGTTTTATACAATTTATATATCCTGTTGTTCCGAAGAGGTTCTTACAGCGTTAGAAGATTACTGCTTATTATTATTAGTAAGATATGACATAATGTCCCTCCAATTTATAACAACCTGTATCTGTTATAAATTATAAATACATTACGCTCGAACAAGCTCCTAAATTTGATAAGAGAGGACGACCATATGTTCGTTTAACTTCAATTTCCTCCTATTTTCAGCGCACTTTTGAAGAATTATCATCAGCGACTCGTTACGCTTTCACCGTATTAGGATTTTTTTCCATCCTTTAACTTTTTTTTTCGCTTTCCTATTGCGAATTTCGCGTCCTAATGAAGCGTTCAGCCTGAAACTTTTGCAGAGTTGAACGGAATTACAGGACCGGAAGTGATAGAAAATCAATAAGCGACGGCTAAATAAAATAAAGTTTATATAAAAGGTGAGAGAGGATGAGGAGAGTATTAAACTCGACGTTATTTGTTAAAAGCTTATTAAGTGATACGAAAACGAATCTGAATCGAAAAAAGAGGGAATAGAAACGGTTATTGAGACGAACGGAAGAAACATGCAACAAAGATGGTCGGTTATATACACATCCGTGAAATAAAAAATAAACCCAGTTTAAATTTAACTGTCGTATAAACAATCATATGTTTGTCAACGCGTAGACTCTGTTTTTCTCGTTTAGAAATTATTCTTACTTCTTTGTATACGGTAGAAGGCAGTGGATATAAAGTAAACAACGATAAATTAGTTGATATAAACTTTGAAGTAGTTAGAATTACTTGATGTAATCGCTGCAACTGCAATCCAGTGCGTTCTCGTTATATTAGGGTAATATTTCGTTTTAAATCAGTAATCTCGCTTAGGATTTAAGCATGTATAAGGCAAAAAACAATATTTAGATATACAGGGTATTCCATTTAAACCGAAACACTATTCGGTATTATTATGATCGGTTTTATATCTATGGTTTCCTCTTCTAGGGCTGGGCGGATGGTCCTTTAGCCCTGTTAACGTTTGCGAAGGCCCCTCAAAACCTTATGTGTTTGTGTGTGAGGTAGTGCAGATTTAGTACATCATTCCTAACGAACTAGGGCGTCCTTACCATCATTCACATCATCCTGTTCTGGAGCACCTCCAGTCTTCTCCAGTAGGTCTTGGCCAGACTTGACTAGAAGAGCGAACCATACCTTATTGTTGGATGTAGAAATTTCATGTAAATCAAGACTTTGATTTTTTAAAGGAAGCTTTTGAACAAAGCAATGGCAGGAGCATAGATCTTGGTGCCATAAACTTCTTTAGGATCTCCTCAGTGTGTAGATTGAAGGTGAACTTCTAATCCAAAATAATGCCAAGATACAGAGCAGATTGGGTCCAAGAAACTCGATAATCTCCAACAAAGATATTATCATGGAGGAGAGAGTAACATTTGAATTAACCGCCAATACGGAGAAAGAGGGTTAGTAAAATAAAGACATGAGCATGGCGGCGATTGTGTTTTTATGAAGTCTTTCCGAGTTCGTTCTATATTGTAAATACTGAGATTGTTAATAATAACGTACCACAAACAATCTAATATGGTGTCAGGTCGTGAAGACGCACGTATAGATAATTGAAAAGAAGAAAGTAAAGTGAAAAAAAAGTCGTTAGATGTGAAAGAAAAACAAGCGAGAAATAGAAGAACTAAAGCTTAAAAACGAAAAATTGCAAAAGCAATTAAAAGATTTAGAAGCGAAAGTAGCCCAAATTCAAATATTTGGAGCTAGTAAATAAAAGCATGAGAAATGGTTTAAATTCAAGAGAAGATGTAATTAGAATAAAGAAGCGGAGTAAACAATATACAATGAAGAGGCATATACCAAAATTGTTGGCAATATAAACAATGCAAGCGAAGAAGATTCATCTTCAGACGAACAAGTCAATGGAATTGGTGAAATTATAAATAAAGTACAAGGAGGTGGAAGTAGATAGATAGATAGATAATTGAGTGGGATGGCTATGTGGCCTCTTGCTACTGCGACCCATAGGTAGCTCCCTATTATCTAGACCACCTGGTCTAGCTTAGCCTTTTTTATAAAGCTTTCCAGCTTTGCCGGGTTGGTCTTCATGTAGCTCGCCGCGTGTGGGTATGGTTCGCCAATGCACTCTAGCCTCAATTTGGCTAGTCCTCGCATTGGCACAGAATGTGCTGCGAGGTCTCTTCATCTGTCTGACAGATTCTGCACATGGTGTTTTCCGCCAGACCAAGGTTGCTCATATGCTTGTTGAGTCTGTTATGTCCTGTTAAAAGGCCTACAACTAGCCTCCTGCTTTTGTTCAGAAGGTCCTCGGTGTATTTAGGCATGTATTCTTTGATGAATTCTTTAGCCTGCCGCTGTCCTGGGGAGTTTTTCCACCATTCGAGGGATTTACTTGCCGACCATTTCTCCATGGTTTTGGCTACCTCTCTTTTCGTGGTTCCACACGATGGTGTCCAATGAGTGGCTTAGATGTTCCTTCTTTGGCCAGAGCATCAGCCTTCTCATTTCCTTTAATACCTTCGTGCCCCGGTACCCAAGCTAGGGTCACCTTGCTGTGCGCCCCTAGTTCATTTAGTGCGCATACGCAGTCCCATAACAGCTTTGATGTGATCTTTGTTGCGTCAAGCGCTTTTATCACCGCTTGATTATCAGTGAAGATGGCTATGGGTTTTTGTTCTGTCCCTTGCCTTAATATTTCTCTGACACAGTAGTAAATCGCAACTGTTTCTGCCTGGAAAACTTCTGTTTCCTTCGATAGAGTTAAACTGATTTTCGTTCTTGGTTTAACTCCGAGTATTCCGGCTCCTACACCTTGTTCCGTTTTCGAGCCGTCTGTATACCAGTGTAGAGAGGCTTTAACGGGAGAGCCACCTTCCCATTGCTCTCGTTCTGGTATTATGGTTTTATATTTTTTGTTGAAGTTGTATTTTGGAACCATTACGTCTGTGGGTAAACAGGTTACCTCCCGGTTTTTAGTTCTTTAATCAACTTCTGATATATTCTCCCATGTGTGTGTGTGATGGGTGTTTGATTTTGTATCAGCCTGTACGTGGCAGACCTTGCTTCTCTTTGTATATGGATATGTAGAGGTGGTAGGTTTAATAAGACTTCCATAGCCGTTGTTGGACTAGTTCTCATGGCCCCCGTGATGCACATGCATGCTAGCCTTTGTACACCATTTAGGAGCCTCGCTACTCCGGCCTGGTGGGTCTTCGGCCACCACACCACTGACCCGTATGTTATGATAGGTCTCATCACCCTTGTGTATAGCCATAAGGTCATTTTTGGGTTTAATCCCCAGTTTTTTCCACACAATTTTCTGCATCTGCCGATGGCCATGGATGCCTTATTGCATGTCTTTTGTATGTGTGTATTCCAGGTGAGTTTTTGATCAAAGGTAACCCCAAGTATTTCGCTTCCTTGGCCACTGGGATTTCTATATCCCTTAATCTTACCGGTTTAAGCTCCCTACGGTCTCTCTTTTTTGTGAATGCAACAATCTGTGTCTTCATGGCATTAATAGACAGCCTTTCTCGAATGCACCAATTGTTCACAATATTTAGGGCTGTTTGCATTCGTTCAGAAATCACTCCTGCAAATTTCCCCTGAGGTGGAAGTAAGTAGTGGGCTATGAAATCAAGCTTGAACGAAGAAGAGATTCCCTTCAAGATCGATACTAGTGCAGATGAATCCATCCTAAGTTTGAATTGTTACAGGAAAATGAAGAATCCACCGAAGATTAAAAAGACATCCTTGAAACTGCGTGGACCAACAGGTATTCCTTTAAGTGTAGAAGGAGTTGTGAAGACTTGTGTGAAATGGAAAAACTAAAATTAGACAACAAGAAAAATCTTCTAGGGCGACCTGCCATTTGTGACATGAAACTGATACAGTGGATAGAACAAATTGAAAATGTTGTTGAATGTTCGGCATGACATAACATTAAGAGAAAATGCTGTACCGTACACAATTTCATCACCAAGAAGAATTCCGATACCCTTAATGGAAAAAAAGTAAAAGTGGAATTAGATAGAATGAAGCACGAAGGAGTGATTGAAGAAATAAATTCAATACAAGAGCTCAGAAAGAAGGTGAAACAGCACAGGAGTTCTTGATGTTGAATAGATGGCTGTGTCATCAGCATATAGTGGATTTGCGGAGATGGTAGAGAGATCCTGCATATACATATATCAAAAATAAAATTGGAGCAAGCAATGAGCCCTGAGGGACTCCTGTTACTAGAGGCCTCAGCGAGGAGATGGAGGACTCCGATCTCACCAATATGGAAAAGGTTCTTGAGGTAAGATATGAGGTAATGAGACTCTGACCAATCTCAGGTTGACACCTGCGTGGATCATTTTTAAACCACAGATTTTTAAACGATTCTTTTACAGTTGCACGTTTTTGATGCTTATCCACTTTTATAGCAAACTGCAATTCTTTCAAAATTCCGCCAACTGTATACAGGGTGCTTCAAAACTAAAAAAAAAAAAATATTCAAACAGTTTCCGAAAATTTGTATACAAGAGCATCAATATATGCCTACTTTGATTAAATCGTTATTTTTTTAGATTTTTTAGAACAGACTGTTCTAAAAATTCAGATATTCGTAGATAACGCTAGCAGTTGTTGTTATTGAATTTATTGTAGATCAATTTCGTAAGTTAAACATGTTGTGAATACTTTTTCTACCGTTCAATGTTCTACGAATAAAATTTTTTATAAAAACACTTTTGTTAAAGTAGGTAGATCTTCCTGAAATTTTGTATAGGGCCACAATTTGTCGTTTTGAACAACTTTTCTTATTAATATTTTAGCATACTGTGAACGCGAAAGGTACTTTACCTGAAACGGAAATAGATCTTGCTCAACTGTCAAGGCCTACGCGATTTTACAAACTCGAAAGTATACTAAAAATAAGATTCACACCAAGCAGTGCTTACTTACAAAGGACCAATTGAGATTCAAAGATTTTTAGTTTCGTACACTTCTTGTAACATCAATTCTGGGACACGCTGTATACAGGATGATTTTTTGAAAATTTTTAAATTTACGTCGTGATCCTACGTCGCCATTTTTGGAGAGAAAATTATGAAATTGACACAATCGATAGAAGAAATCTTGACGTTTCTGTTACAGTTCTTAGAATTAGTGCATTATGTACCGGATGGCCAACTAAGAATGGCTCTCAGTCATATCTCACGAACGGTTTATAGTACAATTTTGTACTGTAGTCCCGAGAAACATTTGGAAATTATTTAGGGAAGGACTGGAGACAGGCTCCAGGAACAGGTTCAAATCAGATCAGTCGGTTCCCATTATCATCTAACAATAAGATTTAAAACTACCTCCCTCCCTCCCCCTCCACCAGTTAAGTTGGCTTCAAAACTAGCTCGAATCTAGCTGACATTGAAGGAGTAGTGGTGGGGGGTGTCTAGAGCGCCCTGTTACCTACTGTTATGGTGACAGAAGGAAAAATTCCTATTGTTAGATAGAATATTAGATAATAGTGTGAAGAGACGTTGGATTTGATGAAACAGACATAGTGTATGAATTACATGAAAACGAACCGGTCTATGGAAGAAAAACGAAACCGGTAGACGTAAATAAAGATGAAAATAAGGAGGAAATGACAAGCAGGAACCAAGAGATGAAAATGAAATGCCAAATCAAGACGATGGTGACACAATGAACCAAAATAAAGTCTGGTCAAACAAGCTTACTGACTAAGAAGAACTAAAGGATTACAAAGAAGTAGTTCTTAAGATAATCGAGGCAGAACCAAACAAAATCCTGATGATGATCGTTGGAGTTCCATGGTTTGTGAGGAGGAGTGATCTTCGAGGACACTCGAAAGGAATTAGGATCGTCATCCGTCATCCTGACAGTCCAACACCTGATCATGCAATACCTACAAGAAGATGTCTCTTGATCATCGTCTCAATAGCCAAGAAAGAAGAAGCCGGTTAAAAAAAACTTTCTAGGCTTGACAATAACAAGACAGAACACAAATTAAACTAACAAATAAAATGCTTGATTGACCATTATAAGTAGACCAGACTATCCACTACATACATGAACAAATTCAGTGTAAATAAACCTGCCGTGGGTGGATTCTAAAATAAGAATTTCGTTCGGTAGTATTTTCATCAAGTTATCGATGTTTGATATTCAACATTCTGTAATTACTGTCGTAACTTAAGCAAACGAAAACATAAAACTTTACGTTCGCCTTATTTGAATAGCTTTCCTCTTTAATGTCGATGTTGGGGCATTATACTCAAACTCTCGAAATAACCATTCAAGCACCGAGTTTCATATTTCCATCATAATAAAGCCATAGAAGTAGAGAAGTTAATAACGTTGCGAAATATTTGTGCCCACCGATAAAAATCGATTACGTTCAGTGCTAACCTGAACCGAATGAACGTTAACATATAAGGTACATTAAATATAGAAGCTGCAGTGAAAGCGGTAAGACCCACGGAGTCATCCGGAGAAACTTTACTCAGCTTTGAGTCTCTCACTCTATATACACACATACACTGTATTATAGGGTAATGGGGGAACGTTATGTTTGCCTACAAGTCGCTCGCGACTGCAGAAAATCAACCGGATTGTTTCGCAGGCACGTACTCGTATTATACGAAGCGAAACATAAACGGTAGCGTAAGGGTATAGTGTAGCAGGTTGTTGAGGGGATTATCGATTGCTGTTGTAATCTAAAAAAAATTATTTTGAACTTGGCGCACAACGGTTGCCCTGCAATAATTAATTAATAATAACCATTTGCAATTTCGATTAATTGAAGAGTGAATATGAAAACTAATAATGTGTGTTTTGTGAATTATTAGACGGCAATATACGAGGGAGTGTTTTTATATTCGCGGAATGGAGGATAAGGGGTGGACATAAAAAAAACCAAATTATTTTTCTTTTTCAATATATTCACCAAGACGGATACATTTTTCACATCTTTCAATTGAAAATGATTTCTCTTTATCTGCAAAATACGCAGAAACTGCCTCCTTGACTTCATCATCGGCAGTAAATTTTTTACCCCGCAGCTCTTTTTTCATTTTCGGAAACAGGTAATAATCACTCGGACCCAGGTCTGGGCTGTAGGGTGGGTGATTCACAATTTCGAAGACCACCTTATGCAGGGCAGCTAACGCAACGCGGCTCTTGTAGACGGGCGCGTTGTCGTGCAAAAGCAGCACACCTTTCGTCAATTTTCCCCGTCTTTTCTCTTTAATGGCTTCTTTTAGTCGCTCTAATATTGAAGCGTAATATTCTCCGGTTATAGAAACACCTTTATCTTTATAATCAATCAACAATATTCCTGCCGAGTCCCAAAATACCGTTGCCATGAGTTTCCCAGCTGATTGTGACACTTTAAATTTCTTGGGAGGTGCTGTGCCCTTTTTATGCCACTGCATGGAGTCTTGTTTGGACTCAGGTTCATAATGATGAACCCAAGTATCGTCTCCAGTAACAATTCGACTGAATACACCATCCTTGTCTTCATTACAGAGGTCAAAAAATGCACGCGAACACTCTACGCGCTGTTGTTTTTGCGGCGGCGTGAGCATTCTCGGCAGCCATCTTGCGCTGACCTTAGACATGCCGAGATGATCGTGTAGGATTTTAAAAATTATTATATCGGATACTCCAACCATTTCTGCGAGTTGTTTCTTCTTTAGTCGAACATCTTCGAGTACAATTTTTTCAACTTTTTGGTATAAGTGCTGGCGTGGTCACCTCAATGCTCCTGCCTGATTATGTTACTTGGTTGACGATAGCTCAAAGACTAACTGTCTAATAACAATGAAACTTCGTATTTATACTAATTATGAGTCGCTGCACAGGCCATGCCCAAATGCGCCTAATCACCCCCCTACAACCCGCTCATTCCTCCAATATAAAAACGCTCCCTCGTAGGTTGGTATAAATTAGTATAATGAGTCCTTACAATACAGTGACAACATATAAGGGTCTAATTTTTAATTGGTTGTAACAATTATGTGGTATAAGACGCCATTTTGAGCTTAATTCACTGAAAGTTTAAATTCCACAATGTCTTGCTGATGTGTTGTAGTGAATTGTACTAACTTTGCTAAGAAGGGGAACCCAGAAATGCTTCAAGAAGAGATAAGGAGAACATTAACAGGGAACATTTGATGAATTATTGGTAATGTTGACCATGTAGTACAAGGCAGAAGTTTCCTATTTTGCAAGGAGGCTGCTGTATTTAAAACATGTTACAGTGGAAATGATGAGCGAAGTTGAACTAGCAACATTTATTGGAAATAGCCTTGAGTAAGAAGAAGCTTGGCTGAAATTGCAAAAGAAATTTGAGGCTGAGACACAGAAAGAGAAGTTCTTGCAAACCATTGCTTATTTACTTGCCTTTCGGAAAAAGGTAAATGAAGAAGTGAAAAGATTAGAAGGCGAAGACTTTTTGACAGTTTTAAAATTTACGTCATGATGCTACGTCGCCATTTTTAGAGCGAAAATTCTGAAATTGAAGTAATGGATAGAAGACATCTTGACGTTTCTGCTACAGTTCTTAGAATTAAAGTATTATGTACCGGGTGACCAACTAAGAATGGGGCTCGGGCATATCTCTACAGTTTCGGGGAAAAAATATCAGTGACTAAAGTGGCCCCTAGAAACATCTGGAAATTATTTAGGATAGGGCCGGAGACAGGTTCAAATCAGATCAGTCTGTTCCCAATATTATCTAAGATGGTTTTAAAACCACCGCCCCCCACCTCACCAGTTAAGTTGGCTTCAAAACTAGCTCAAATCTATATAACACTGAACGAGTAGAGGTGGGGGTGCTCCCCTCCCCTCCCCCGAGCCCTGTTACCTACTATTACGGCAAGAGCATGAGAAGTTCGTATTGTCAGATACAATATTAGATAATAGTGTAAAGAGACTTTAGATTTGATGAAACAGACATAGTGCATGAATTACATGAAAACGAAACCAGTAGACGTAAATAAAGATGAAAATAAGGAGGAAATGACAAGCAGGAACCAGTAGAATAAAATGATATGTCAAATCAAGATGATGGCGACATAATAAATCAAAATAAAGTTTGGTCAAATAGAAGACAAGTGAAAACTGCAAACAAGCTTACTAACTATGAAATATATACCAGTAGTGTTGTTTTGCTGCAGGAGAACTAAAGAATTACAAAGAAGTAGTTCTTAAGAGGATGAAGGCAGAATAAAACAAAAAGGAATTGTATGGAAACGTAATTTAAACCGGATTCTAAGAAACTAATCTATTACTGCAGATGATGAAGGAGTAATTTCCGATCTAGCTGGCGATGAAGATGTTAATTGTAGCGCCACTGATTTCACAAACACTTCAATGCTCCGCTAACCCATGGATGCTATGGATATTTAGAGAAACCTTTAACAGAAAAGGAGGTCAAGAAAAACGAAAGAAAAAGGAGAACGTTTTTGAAAGTTGAAAAAAAATTAGAAAAGTCAGGTGAAGGAAAAAAGTTCTTTAAAATAGAAGAAAAGACATTAATAAAATAAAAAGGGAAACAGTTTGAAAGAAGATTGAAAAAGAGGAAGGTCAGGCGAAAAGAAAAAAGATATTTAAAAGATAGAAAGTCAAAAACTTTAAAAGGATAGAAGGACAAAAGGAGAAAGAAAAGGAAAAGTAAAAAGGTTTAAGAAGATTTAAAAAACATTTAAAGTGTAAAAGTGCTTAACTGGCCCTGGAAAGATAATTACCGAGACAGGAAAAACAGAGCGACAGCTTTTTTTATTTACACAATAGTTTAAGATAAGATCCAAGTTGTTTTAAACAATTCATTCGTAAGACAATTTGAAGATTAGCTACAACGGTTAAGACTGCAACTATCTATCGAGGGAAAAGTTAACCTATTTACCAAACAAACCAGCTGTCAGAATGTACGACAACAAACGTTATTTTAAACAAAATAATATAAAAATAAATATAATTTCAAAGATGAAAGGAGCGTAAAGAAACGTCGAGTTTGAATGAATTTTACAGGTGTACAAGAAGAAACTCAAGTTAGGGATTCAATAGTCCTGGGGTCTCAAACCTCGAATGATCCTATGGTCATATACGGCAATTATAAAACCCATGATCACCTATGCTGCTTTGGTATGGTGTCCAAAAACAACATAGAAGACTGTACAACAACAGCTTCAACAAATCCAAAGACTCACTTGTCAAAATATCACAGCAGTGATGCGAACCTGTCTCACTGCAGCGTTATAACTACTGGGATTAAAACCTGGAGACATTAGAAAACACTTTAAAATCCTTGAAGATTCCAACATTAACTACCGGATTTACATTGCAAAGAAGGACAAGGTCCCTATGCAATACAACTACGACCAACCCTACAAAGTGGTCATCGAAAGTCTTACTAAGTGGACATCCGGTGAGCCTCAACTCAAAAGAGGAACCCTGGTATGGTAGATGGATGGCTCTAGAATAGAAGGAGTGGGGACAGGCATTTGAAGATACCTATTTCTGCTATAAACTTAGGCGCCGTAAAGAACCTCGAGTTAGGGATACGAGGCATATATGCAATTTTAGGCAATTGGGAGACAATAACCACATAACTCTTCAGTGGGTCCCAACCCATCAAGAGATCGCAGTGAACGAAAAGGCAGACAAGCTTGTCAAAGGAGCAGCGAAAATGCTTTTCATTCGACCTTATCCCTGTTGTGGACTGCAAAAGAGCCACCTAAAACAAGAAGTTAACAAATGGGAGGACAACAGAGAGGTCTCCCACTTGCAGAATACACCAGGGCAAAAGCAGGTGAATGCACTGTTATCAGAATCGTCTAAGACAGCACAGTCGTTGCTATCTTTTAGCAAAGGGGACCTTGGACTTGTGGCGCAATCTCACAATAGACTCATAGAGGAAGTCATTCAAGTAACTTTAATTGTCTCTCGATATTAGACCTTTCATCATGGTTACCCCATCCAATATATTTTTCTATACCATTAACGAAACTACATATGTATGTATACAGCGTTAGTAAAAAGTCCCGGAACGGTCGAATAACTTTGTTATTTGAAAATTATGATTTCTGAAATTTGGTATGGGGGTATAGTTAATATAAATGCATTTTATGAAATACAGTTTATATTTTTTTCACTTCCGGTTTAATCGGCAATACGTCCAACTTTTTTTTTTTTTAACGGAACGCCCAGATTTTTTTAACACTTTCGAATGCAAAATAAAAAACTACGTTCAGGAAGTATTAAGATGTTTATTTTTATTCACAAGAAAACAGTTAAAAAATTAAAAAAGTGTCCTAATACAGAAAAAACAAGGTATCTTTGAAAAAAGTTGTTGTTTAGTGTTTGCATTCTTTTTTCCGTCACATTTGACAATTTTAGAAGCGTTTTAACTTTTGCATCGCTATAAATTTACTTATTTTAGACATTGACACATTTGAAAATGGCAGTAAAACTTACTGAATCAGAACGAATTGAGATATTAATGATGCGTGGGTACGGTGATCGTATTTTGTTTAATACTGTTTATCCGGATCGTCACATTAGTAAAAGTACGGTATGCCGAACAATTCAAAAGTTTGAAGTCTTTCGTCAGGTGAAGGATTTACCTATAGAAGGGGACGTCCATTAACAGCAACAGATGAAGAAACTAGTGTAGTGTTACGTGGGTTCAATTCAAATATATATATTTATGAATGCAAATAACAACTATACTTTCATGCGATTACTCTTAATGAAATACTTAAACTCTTTTAAATGAAAGAAAATTGATATTGTAAATAAATTTGCTGTATTCTACTATTTTTACAAAATTCCCTTATTTACTAACCTGTTTCCCTACGATAGCTACTTATAAATACCTATTTTTATTTGTAGATCGCTTATAATCTAAGATGCGCACACTATTATCTTCCTAAAGGATCCCTCGATGAAATGCCCCCTGGTTATACGGATCTAGTCCTGGTTGTGGATTTTCACGAGAATTTCTTGTATCTCGCTTTTCCAAAGGATATTAATATTGTAAATATAATGTATTTGCCAAAAAAATCTTCCAAAAAAGGATATAGATTACATATATCTTCTTATAACACCTTCAAAAGCATTTAATGCATGTTGATATAACTAAAATTTCCATGTAGGTTTTGTAGACGATGCCGAAACGATTTTTAAAAATATATTTTATCTTCTATCACTCAATTTTTGATGATTGTCGTTCCAATTATTTCAACAAGTATCTTTTTATATTATATTATCTCCATGGAATTAACCATATTACTTGCTTGATTAATATAATACATTTAAATACACGTCCATTTAAAAATCCAATCATATATTTTCTTGTGTTTACATAGTAACTCTGTCATATATTCTAGGTACCATTGCACGCAAAATTAACTACACTAAATAAAATCGCAAATCCATGGATACCGGTTCCTTAAAGTTCACTTTTACAATCCGGACTATACAGATGTTGAAATTTTGTTTTACATCGTAATTTACATTAAAAATTGTTAAATAGAAGAATACCTTATGTACCAGTGTTTTCAAATCTACCCTTGGCTAATCGTTGGCTGGAGATAGTATTATTATATAATACAACACTGCCCCTAATATATTATATATACAGGGTGATTGGTGAGAATGGCCTTTTAAAAGTATTATACAAACGGATCGGAATTTTAAAACAAAATTTTGCATTTGGATATGGTTGAATATGAACTATCACGTGAAAATATTTTCGAATAAATATCACTTCCGGTTAACCGGAAGTGGGCATCACCTTCGATTTTTTAAATAGCATGCTATAAAATAAATTAGAAATTCAGTTTCTATTATATATTTTACACATATTTTATATATCATACCCTATACCTAAATACCATTTCTTCTGAGTTATTCGCAATTAAAGAAAACAAGTGACAGATACCGATCTTACTTTATAGTGATATTACTTCACGTAAGAGTAAATGAGGCGAATGAAATTTTGCATACGCATAGCTGATATTATGTAGTTATACAGCATTTGAAGTTTTTTTCTGTAACATTATACAGAGTGTTTAAAAACTTAGTTGCTTATAAATAAGTTCAATCCGCAAAAAGTAGATTTTCTTAAATGGAAAAGTATATATTTTATTAGATATTATGATTCTACAAAATATTCTCTTTGAATCCGTATTAGGTGTTCCTATACCTAAAATGTAAGGTTAATAAGTTATAACGATTTAATTAACCTCCATACCTAAAATGCTCAAATATGTCAATTTACAGAAGCAAGTGTGCTTAGCTCATTTGTTTTACATACTTACTTGCCACTTATTTTGACGTCTGTCATTTTAGTTAGTTGTTCTCGCGTACACTGTGAGAAATAGATCTGTACTAGCACAATAATTAGGGTAAACAATGCGAGTATTTACTTTCCAACAACAAAAAATTATTTTATTTGTTACAAAACATCTTAGTACAAAACATCTTAGTATTTTTTTACAATTTTTATTTTATCTCTGTCATAACATTGTTTTCGTTTCTGTGCAATACATTTTTCCCAGTATATTATGTGTTAGAATGGATTAGCATTGAGAATAGACCAAATCAGGTAATCATGAATTTATTTATTATGCAAATTGAATGTAATCAAATAGTGAAATAAAGGTATCAAACGTTTAGTGAAAGATACTGACATTTACAAGCAATGATCAGCAAAAATTTCTAAGAATTTTTAAGATATAAAAAGTTTTAGCGACCGATATGTTCGTAGAACAATGGTGAAAGAACAATACCTGTTAAGTAATAATAACAGTTATAATTATTTAAGAAGGCAGATATTTAAAAAAACAATTGAAGTAGTATGTCCAAAAGAAAATATTTTGTTGAACGTTTTTTTACTCAATGAAATATTAGTTGATTGAAGTCTTTTGTGTATCTAAAATAAACGTAAAATCCAAAGTGTACAGTAAAACCCAACGTGTAACAATATCAGCAAAAAATTATCTAAGAATTCTCCTAGATACTCCCAACAATTGGTATTTGAATAATCAACATAAAGTAAATCTACATCAAAGGTCTAAATAATTAGTAATAACAAATTAGGTAAAATTAAAATAATAAAAAAGATAATACAAAGGTATAAAAGATACCTACAGTAGAAAAATTATAAGAACAACAATAATAATAACATAAATAAATAAGTTATCTAAATGGTTCGACATGGCGGCAACTGTTTCTATTCAGGCATTCTATATTCGAAGACGTATTCCTATAATTCTTGCTAATCATCTGGTGTTATTTGCCTAAAGGATACCTTATTCTTATAATTCAATGGAAAGAATGTTCGCAAATACGATTAACAAAATGACAGACGTCAAAATAAGTGGCAAGTAAGTATGTAAAACAAATGAGCTAAGCACACTTGCTTCTGTAAATTGACATATTTGAGCATTTTAGGTATAGGAACACCTTATACGGATTCAAAGAGAATATTTTGTAGAATTATAATATCTAATAAAATATATACCTTTTCATTTAAGAAAATCTACTTTTTGCGGATTGAACTTATTTATAAGCAACTAAGTGTTTAAACACCCTGTATAATGTTAGAGAAAAAAACTTCAAATGCTGTATAACTACATAATATCAGCTATGCGTATGCAAAATTTCATTCGCCTCATTTACTCCTACGTGAAGTAATATCACTATAAAGTAGGATCGGTATCTGTCACTTTTTTTCTTTAATTACGAATAACTCAGAAGGAATGGTATTTAGGTATAGGGTATGATACATGAAATATGTGTAAAATTTATCATAGAAGCTGAATTTGTAATTTATTTTATAGCATGCTATTTAAAAAATCGAAGTTGATGCCCACTTCCGGTTAACCGGAAGTGATATTTATTCAAAAATATTTTCACATGATAGTTCATATTCAACCATATCGAACTGCAAAATTTTGTTTTAAAATTCCGATCCGTTTGTATAATACTTTTAATAGGCCATTCTCACCAATCACCCTGTATATATCGTGAAAATTTCGCCCTATTTATAACAACCGAAAATTAAGAAAAATTAGTACAGTTAACAGCGCCATCTATTTAATAAACGCGGAACTACAATTACAGACCCCTGTACGGTAGCTAATATCATTACACTAGTTTGAATGTGTTACACTGGAAGAAAATCATCACGTGTCCACAACAGAATTAGGTCAAATTCATGAGATCTCTCAAAAATCTGCTCATAAGATTCTTAAATCAGCAAGAATGAAAGCCTATAAAATGTATCCGTCCATGAGTTAACTGAAGATGATCCAGATCGTAGACTACATTTTTGCGAAACAATGACGGAATTGATCGAGCAGCAGCCTAATGTTTTAGATCACATCATTTTTTCAGATGAGGCAACGTTTTGTCTCAAGGGCACTGTGAACAGACATAATTGTCGCTACTGGTCAATTGAAAATCCGTATTGGATTGAACAAGTCCATACACAGCGTCCTCAAAAGGTGAATGTCTGGACTGGTCTTGTTGGAAACAAGATCATAGGACCATTTTTTATAAGAGGAAATTTAACTGGCAACGTCTACTTAAATTTATTGCGAAATGAGGTTGTTCCAGCACTTGCGGCCCTCTTTCCAAATGAAAATATAGGTCATCACCCTAATGCACATTTTTGGTTTCAACAAGATGGAGCTCCCCCCCATTTTGCCCATAATGTCCGCGATTATTTGAATGAAATTTTTCCGGAACGTTGGATCGGACGTAGAGGAGCAATCGAATGGCCAGCACGTTCGCCAGATCTCTCGCCATTAGATTTTTGCTTTTGGGGTCACATGAAATGTCAAGTGTACAAAAATCGCATCACTCCAGAACAAATACAAAATTCAATAATCGTAACCTGAATAGACAGGTATCTTGATTTTTCTGTATTAGGACACTTTTTAAATTTTTTATCTGTTTTCTTGTGAATAAAAATAAACATCTTAATACTTCCTGAACGTAGTTTTTTATTTTGCATTCAAAAGAAAGAAATCATAATTTTCAAATAACAAAGTTATTCGACCGTTCCGGGACTTTTTACTAACGCTGTATATACTCAAAATAGAAATATAAATATGTTGATTGTAGGAAAATATCGAATGAATTATTTAAATTTAATCCTGAATATGTTAATTCAAACAATTCATACTTCACATCAATAGATATCACACAATAATCATTGTATTCAAATCTTTGTTTATCGCTCATTTGTATTTGTTACCGAGCAAGATTTATGAATCGATTTAATACGCGATAGAATCTTAAGTGGTCTTAGAAAGGATAACCGTTACAACGGTAGCGCATTTAAATTTCAAACTTTAAAAATGTTACCATTACCGACGTGGAAATTATAAAAGAACTCGTAAAACCTCGAATTTGCTTTAAACGATCTTCAACTGACCCCTACGACACTTTAATAAATCGCCCGGGGAATGTTCTTCGAATCGTGTAAGAGTGTTTTAATTAATTTTTATGCATCCCTTCTTCTAGGCGTCTCCTCGTTTGTGCGAGTTGATTTTATTATGTTTAGAATTCGGTGCGCCTGTTTAAACCTAATTTATGGCGGAGGATTTCCCTTTTAAATAAATTTATCTAATAACTCTACCTACCGTAATTAAATGTAAATGCACATTAATGGGGAACCGAATTTGTTACGTTCGTAATTAAACATTGTTATGGGGAATTAGTCTAATTAAAATTTATGCAATGACAGATAATTAAAAATCAATACAAATATGGCAATAGTAAACATTTAGGGTGTAATGTAATGTTAGCGTTCTCCTCATAAATATTCATCCATCCTTCTTTTTTTTTGACAGGTCGATAATGAGTTAATTAAATACAAGTAACATCATACATATTACATCGAGAGAGAATCACGTACGTACAAATAATAAGGAATAATTATACAAATAAGCGGCTCATACTATCGATATTTCGGTAGCTTCCGGAACGTAATTGCATAACCATCGGTTTCGAAGATGTTAAACATTGTACAAGAGACAAATCAAACAAACAGTGGCCTCTCCTAATACGATGGTATTTCGTTGTCGCTGTGTTGTTGCCTTCGTGAAGAAGACGATGTTCACACGCAATGCAAGAAGAACATCTTCTGTAAATATATTGCAGGGTATCTGACATCTGTGGTTATGTCTTTGTAGCAGCAATGAATAAATAAATTTCAACATTGTTTAGTTTCGAAATTTTTTTTTATTATAGATATAAGCGAATGAAATAGTAAAGCCTGTTATTTCTATATTATAATATGTTTTATATTGTTGTGATGTTGTACTTTCCTCATATTCTGTATTGTTGTTTGAAAAATTAATCTACGTCATGTAAAATACATGTCAAAATTGGCATTACCATCCATGGAGATTTCTGGATATTAAAAAAAAAGAAGAATCGAAATGAAATTTTGAAAAAGACAAGTAAAAATAGAGAAGACGTCAAAATATATTTAAAAATGTATTAAATATATTGACTGAAATATATCCTAAAGTGTGGATAAGTGAAACACAAGAATAAATAAATTGGCATGTTCTTTTAATTCGTTAGTTCTTTTTTTTATATTACATTTGAAGCTGAATGAAAAACTAGAGTAGTTTTTCCGAACTCCAATAATCTTTATCTAAAGAATCTCAATACAATATTATCAAAGAGAATCTGCAGCTTAATTTTGTTTGCATGTTTGAAATAACCCATCGCAAGAGTGGACACTATACCAAGAGCTGGATGATGTGCTAGAAGCTTTCATTCCAAAAAAGTTTTCCTGCCCAATTTGCGTCATAAACTCTTCAAAAGATCAGATAACTGTCTTCTTAGATCGTTTGGTCGAATTGGATGTTGATAGACCTCCATTTAGAATTGATCTAAAAACAGCAATGGTGGTCGATGATGGCCTATTGTGACAACTTAATAATTTATCAAGTTGGCGATGATATAATTATTAATTGATAGAGTTAGAATAAGGTAAGCCAGAACTTCTTTTTAGCAGATAAATCAAAAACCTGTAGTAATGGTATGTGGAAAAAGAAAGATGGTCAAGTAAGAGAGTAGGTTTCTCAATTGAAGATAATCACCTATATCATACAAGAATAAGTTTGAGGGCGTGGTGCAAAAGAGAAGAGTTAAACGTTAATTCTAGAAAAACGATTATGGTTCCGCTTCGGAAGACGAAGCTCTCCAAACTCCAGTGTTCATGCGACGAATAAAGCTATGAGGGCCTTTTGGGTCTGTAGAGGAATGTTTGCTAAAATGTGGGGGCTGAAATCTCTGCTGGTGCATTGGCTGTACACGAGAGTTATACTGCCTTCTATAACTTATACGTCGCTGGTCTGGTAGCACAAAGCCTCGACGGCGACTGTAGCAATGGAGACGATGTGCTATGGAGCGAAATGTAGTGCGCGCAGAGGTTTCTCCAATAAAATGTGAAATCATACCAGCATCTTCAATTATTACATCGAACAGACGCTACCACTGTCCATAAACGTGGACAAAATCTCGCTCGTTTTTAATGTCAGTAGGGGTACAATGTAGGCATCTTCATAAGAGAGGGTGGAAAAACTTTAGCTCGCAAATCGAGACGAGGATTTTCCTGTTGGTTTGTGGATGCTTCTAAAACCCCGAACGGTAAAGGAATTGGAATTTGGGGAGATGGGAAATTCGATGACAAAGACATCAACTTAGGAAGCTCTCCGTCCATCTTCCAGGCCGAAATCATTGTCACCCAGACTTGTGTAGCAAGTAAACGAATTGGTAGAAATTTTATCTGACAGGCTGTCAGGTTTGATTCCTAGGTGGTAGTTGACTGCCGTAGGATGGTCGAAAAATTGTCGGAACATCACAACACTACGCTGAGATGGATGCCAAGCCACTCTGGAATCAGAAGCAATGAAATCCCTGACAAGTTAGTAAGAGGTGCCAGCAAACGACCATTCATATGGTTGTAGAGGTTTTTTGAGGTCTGTGAAGTTCGATAAAAACGCTAGAAAGGATTGACCATTTATTGACCACTATTGACCATCAACGATTTCGATTGACTACATTTTGTTTAGGCTACAGTCACTACACCCATATTTTGGGGTCTAATGGCGAAAATGCTAAAATTAGTCAATTGTTTGTCGGATACGATTGGCCATTGTTTGACCATGATTGACCACTTTTCACATTTTCAAAATAGGAATTTCGGTTTTTTTTTTAAATTACAAACTCTAAAATTTTATTGCAGGACGTTGACCAACGTTTGACCATGATTGACCACCAAGTATTTTTTTTTAACTTAACAATAGTCGAATAGTCGGATAAAATTTAACCGGAGGGTGGTCCAACAATAATTTTCAGTTTTCTGTGGTTTAGAGACACCATACAACAAGTTCTAATATGTTCAGCGTTTGACCACTTCTCAAAATGTGTGAAAAATGCGATGCAAGAAGTTGTGACATTTTCTGGGTTTGATGTCATTTCATTGGAGATACTTTTTTTCAACTGTTGTTAAGTTTTAAACAAAATTACTTGGTAGTCAATCATGGTCAAACGTTGGTCAATCCTATCCTGCAACAAAACTTAGTGTTTGTAGTAAAAAAAAATTCGATAAAAATTTTTTTTTGAAAATTTTGAAATGTGGTCAAACATGGTCAAACGATGGTCAATCGTATCCGATGAACAGAATGTCTATATTGGCTAATTTTAGCATTTTCGCCATTAGACCCCAAAATATGGGTATAACGGCTGTAGTCTAAAGAAATCGCTGATGGTCAATAGTGGTCAATAAATGGTCAATCCTTTCTAGCATTTTTATCGATTTTTTGACCACTTTGTGGTACCATTTCCGCAGACCTCGTTTTTTGATATCATATTTTCTCTCTGAGATGTAGCCCATTGTAAATTTGTAAAACGTCACTCTGTATATAATTGGCTAAATGTGTAATAAAAATTCTATATCTCCTTTTTATTGACCTTTGACCCTTCAAATTTTCATTTATCCTTAGAAAGAACTGCAATATGTTAGTTTAAATTAAAAGCATAAATGAAGCAAAAAAAAAAGAATTCTGTAGAAAATTAAATATTTTGAACGCGTTTATTTGTACTTTTACTACGTCGAAATAAATTCTAAGCCTTTCTCCACGGTACCGCGAAATTTATTTAATTTAAATATACATACACATACACAGATTACAGCAGTCCAGGAAATAAATTCTGACAGGATCCCTTTCTATTGTATAAAATATGTATACACACAGTTTTAAAATAATATGTCAGCGTTTCCTATTCGAACACGTTCCTGCATCAATAGTCTGGAATTCTTTTTGATATTTAATAAATTCGTATTGGTCTTGCTTATACATGTGTATAATATTTAAACGGTTGGTAATGTAAATTTGTGCGCTCGTTCTTCACCTTGTTCTTTGATCTATTTCGAATCGGAAAGCGTATTGCGTCACAATGGCACACATTCCGCGAGGAAAAAATATAGTGTAAATTATACAATAGCGTGTGTATGTTAATTTTTAGAAGTATAAATGTGTATCGTTTTAATTTGATTCTTGTGGTTGAAGTCACGTTAGTTTACAGTTCGTCGAAAATTAAAACGAACGCTGCGTTTTGCGTTTAGTAATGAAAATATTATATTATCGTTGAAAGAGATTGGTTAGCACAGCTAGCATATTTATCATTGTTAATTTCCTTTAAAAAAATGACTGGAAAAAGGAAGTTCTGAAATGAGGACTGCAACATGATTTAAATAAAGAATATATAATAATTATATATTTGAGGAAGCACTAGAAAGGATGGATACAAAAATTGGGCAAAAAACTATGAACTGTAAAAGTGAAAGTGTAAAGAAAAATAAAATTTGAAAATTGCTTGAAAGGCCAAAATACAAAACGGTCATTCATGTAAAATAGAAATAGCTTTTCTAAATGTCGAAAGAAAATCTGAAGTTTAGTTCATCAAACAGCAGATTACAGCAGCTTCTTATAGGTACGAGCGAGCGTTTTTATATTCGCGGAATGAGTGGGTTATAGGGAGGTGATTAGGCGCATTGGGGGCGTGGCCTGTGCAGCGACTCATAATTAGTATTAATACGAAGTTTCATTGTTATTAGACGGTTAGTCTTTGAGCTATCGTCAACCAAGTAACATAATCAGGAGTGAAAAGTGAAATATGGAAAAAATCGCGTGTTCGCGTGCATTTTTGGACCTCTGTAATGAAGACAAGGATGGTGTATTGTGTCGAATTGTTACTGGAGACGAAACTTGGGTTCATCATTATGAACCTGAGGCCAAACAAGACTCCATGCAGTGGCATAAAAAGGGCACAGCACCTCCCAAGAAATTTAAAGTGTCATAATCAGCTGGGAAACTCATGGCAACGGTATTTTGGGACTCGGAAGGAATATTGTTGATTGATTATAAAGATAAAGGTGTTTCTATAACCGGAGAATATTACGCTTCAATATTAGAGCGACTAAAAGAAGCCATTAAAGAGAAAAGACGGGGAAAATTGACGAAAGGTGTGCTGCTTTTGCACGACAACGCGCCCGTCCACAAGAGCCGCGTTGCGTTAGCTGCCCTGCATAAGGTGGGCTTCGAAATTGTGAATCACCCACCCTACAGCCCAGACCTGGCCCCGAGTGATTATTACCTGTCTCCGAAAATGAAAAAAGAGCTGCGGGGTAAAAAATTTACTGCCGATGATAAAGTCAAGGAGGCAGTTTCGGCGTATTTTGCAGATAAAGAGAAATCATATTTTTATGAGGGTATAAATAAATTAATTGAAAGATGTGAAAAATGTATCCGTCTTGCAGGTGAATATATTGAAAAAGAAAAATAATTAGGTTTTTTTATTTCCACCCCTTATCCCCCATTTCGCGAATATAAAAACGCTCCCTCGTATATTGCACAAAATGCAGTATTTAGCATGCTCTTTATAAATTGAATATGACAAGGTCTAGTCGTCAACAGTTACTGCTAGACGATTTTAAGCTGAAAAAATGACAATTATATGAAAGTGACCAATAACTTCAAATTAATCAGAAAAGAGAGAAAATGAACACAAATTTCTTCTTCATTTCCTTTTCAGCAATAACGAGTATGTCCTCAGTGGGCTTCAATGACAGCTTGGCAACGTATTTGCATGCTCGTTATGAAATAATTAAAGTTTTCTTGCGGAATCTGTTGCCAGAGTTGTGGAAGCAAATTTCTCAATTGTTCCATTTTTTGTGGTTGGGGATTATGGGGATCCAAAGCTCTCTTCAACTGATCCCAAGCATGCTCTATTGCATTTATATCAGGCGATAGAGGAGGTCTACCTAATGAGGAATTTCATTGGTTTTAATTGCATCCATAACTGCTATGGATCAGTGTGGACGAGCGTTATCGTACAAAAGAAGGAAACCAGGACCCACAGCAGGATGAAACTCTGGCACAATGTTGTTGATCACCTCATTCAAGTATACTCCTGAATTCATGTTTCCAGGAATAACTAACAAGTCGGTACGGCCATCATAACAAATGCTTGCCCATACATAAACAGTGCCTCCTTTGAAAGGGTGAACTTCTGATCGCCGGTGTCTTGATATCAAAGGTTGAGACTATCCGAAACACGACCATATCTAGATTCCACTCTTCTACCCAATTGACACGCTTTCTTGCCATTCTCTTCTTTGATGCCTATGTTCGCGAGTCAATGGTACACCTCTAAAAAGTCGTCTAGAACGTAAATTTACATCCCATAAACGTCTTCTGATAGTTTCAGCTGATATTGATGTTCCTGTGGCTTCTGCGAGTCTCCTACTCAACATTCAACATGTGCTCAAAGGTTTTCGGCCTGCAGAAATGCCCAATTCTAGGTTTTCCTTCAACAGATCCAGTTTCTTGAAAACGGTTAAAAAGCCTAGAAATGACATTTTGGCTAACTTGAAAAAAAGTTGCAAAGGTTGTAGTACCTAAACCAATTGCTCTAATATTTGATTCGTCAGATGTTAATTTAAGTTTAGGCATTGGAAATTAGCAACGCACAAAATTTTGATACCGAATTTGCATAATAAGTCAACAAATTGACAAGTAAATCAAACAACCAATAGATTCTTTAGAACGGGTTTGAACGAGAAGAACTTTCCACAGGTCACTACTTGCAATACACTGCTACAATTATCTGTATCGCATAGGTATGATAATTACCAACTTTAATAAAGTGTCACAGATGACAAACATTTAAAAATTAAAAAAATTGAGCAGAATTTTAGATATATCCTTAACTTATGTGGACCAGTTTAGTTAAATGATTCACCACTAACTATTACAGACGTATCGTCCGCATATTGATATAAAGTACAACTTTGTAATGATTCAGTTACGAGGGAGCGTTTTTATATTCGCGGAATGGGGGATAAGGGGTGGAAATAAAAAAACCAAATTATTTTTCTTTTTCAATATATTCACCTGCAAGACGGATACATTTTTCACATCTTTCAATTAATTTATTTATACCCTCATAAAAAAATGATTTCTCTTTATCTGCAAAATACGCCGAAACTGCCTCCTTGACTTCATCATCGGCAATAAATTTTTTACCCCGCAGCTCTTTTTTCATTTTCGGAAACACTCGAGGCCAGGTCTGGGCTGTAGAGTGGGTGATTCACAATTTCGAAGCCCACCTTATGCAGGGAAGCTAACGCAACGCGGCTCTTGTGGACGGGCGCGTTGTCGTGCAAAAGCAGCACACCTTTCGTCAATTTTCCCCGTCTTTTCTCTTGAATGGCTTCTTTTAGTCGCTCCAATATTGAAGCGTAATATTCTCCGGTTATAGAAACACCTTTATCTTTATAATCAATAAAAAATATTCCTTCCGAGTCCCAAAATACCGTTGCCATGAGTTTCCCAGCTGATTGTGACACTTTAAATTTCTTGGGAGGTGCTGTGCCCTTTTTATGCCACTGCATGGAGTCTTGTTTGGACTCAGGTTCATAATGATGAACCAAAGTTTCGTCTCCAGTAACAATTCGACTCAATACACCATCCTTGTCTTCATTACAGAGGTCCAAAAATGCACGCGAACACTCTACGCGCTGTTGTTTTTGCGGCGGCGTGAGCATTCTCGGCACCCATCTTGCGCTGACCTTAGACATGCCGAGATGATCGTGTAAGATTTTAAAAATTGTTGTATCGGATACTCCAACCATTTCTGCGAGTTGTTTCTTCTTTAGTCGAGCATCTTCGAGTACAATTTTTTCAACTTTTTGGATAAGTGCTGGCGTGGTCACCTCAATGCTCCTGCCCGGCCTCGGGTCGTCTCCAAGGGATTTCCTTCCTTGTTTAAATAAACTATGCCACTTGTACACCATGGTTTTTCCTGGACAAGAGTCGCCGTAAACCAATGACATCTCATTCATTATGGTCGCGACTGATTTTCCTTGCCTGGTAAGGAACTTTATAACGGCACGATATTCGATTTTTTCCATATTTCACGTTTCACTCCTCATTATGTTACTTGGTTGACGATAGCTCAAAGACTAACTGTCTAATAATAATGAAACTTCGTATTTATACTAATTATGAGTCGCTACACAGGCCACGCCCCCAATGCGCCTAATCACCCCCCTACAACCCGCTCATTCCGCGAATATAAAAACGCTCCCTCGTAAGTCATTCACTAATAGGAAAAACAGGAATGGACGAAGAAGAAACTGCTTGTGGTTAAGCTTAATATTAACTCAATCTCTCTTCGGTTTACACAAGATTAATGTCCACTTTTTCATATGCTAATCCACTTTTACTTTCTTATAAAAATTACTGGTTCAAAATTTCTAATAATTAATAAAAAAAAACATTTTCTATTTCATTATCCTTCAAGCAGTGTTCAATTAGGCAAACAACATCTGGCTTGATTTTGCCCAGATTCATCTCAAACACAAGAACCTTATTTCTTATTAAATGGTTGAGTTTTAAAATTGTAGTATAGGTCTTATTAAACTTTCAACTATTGAATTTGAATAGAAAACCTAAACCATAACATTCTGTACCATAAATTCTTCTATCTTTACAGAAACAGAAATTATCATCTCCCAGCGTTGATACCGAACTAAACCATTGATAATACTCTTATATTTAACTTCTCCGCGGCGTACAAACATTCTTCCTAATTGTACAAACAACCTATCTGGAAAAATAAACAGGTTACGTTAGATTTAGAACGTGTACCGTACACCTCTATATATACTGGGTTGCCGCTAGTTATTTGAAGATAGTAGAGAAACCCAGACGTACAGTTTGTCGAAAGCATTAACGTAGGAAGTCCTCTGAATGGGACGAACATGTTGTTTCCATAGGCGAGTACAATTTAACCCCTTGGACGTGTAGAACCGCATATATTAGCTCAATATATTGAGAAGCCATCATCACGGACTTTAAAGTGCTAATCGATAGCGCTCCCACAGTTTCGTCCAGTATAATGCGGTAAAGGACGTTAATTTGAGGTGTGTTTGACTCGTTTTATTCGGAAGAATTCCTGTAAGGTATGGTATTCGTGTCGGGCGCGAAGAATCTCCTTCATAAATTACGTGTAACCTACCTTGAGCCGTTCAGAGTTACGTATACATGTCGTTCGGAAAGAATTATGAGGTTTCTATGTCACTTACATGTGGAATTTCGGAAGTTCTTACTGGATAATGTCAATACGATGCCACAGCTTACACATAAATATGTACGTAGGTACTAACCATTAATAATGTAGAACTTCCTTAAATTTAAACGATACAAGGCAAACTAGAAAAACAATCTATTATAGTAGATTTGATATACATTTTATGCATTTGCAAGCAATGTCAAAGATTAATTGTCTTGACATTAGTCTGCCAGTTTATTATTATTTTTATTTGAAAATTGTATGCAATATCTTTCTTTTTGACATTTTGACATTCCTCCTTACCTTCTTTAACATTTCCTATAGTGATTTCTGTGTTTCTTGGATATCTCCCATCGAATCCTTTGAATACTTATAAATTCGTTTGAACGCGACTTTTTGTCAGTCGTTTCTTCACGCACTTTCGTCTTGAAATTATATTTGACCTGTTCTGATTGAAATAACTTTTTATTTCTAGTCGATCTTTATTTATAGGCTTAGATCTGTCGAATCGGCTTGTTATGAAAGTTAGGTTAACTCTTCCTTAGTTAGATGGCGTTATTCTCAATCATTTCGGTTCTTGAATTAGTCTACTTCTTTTATTTCCCTATTATCGAAACTTCGATGTGACGTAGTATATTTTTCGTTTCCGGTCAATTTTCACTCACGAATAACTTGACGTGACCTTGTAATATCGTGAGGTTAAATACGTGGTACTTTTATTCTTCCTTTCAAGGCCGCTAGGAACTTGTGGTTATCCCTTGAATATGACTGAACCTTGTAAACTACTCCAACTCACCTTTTCCCACCTTTTCGGGGTAAGCCCACTAAGATTCCTAGAAGGACGAAAGAAATCAGTGGCGCTACTATATTAACATCTTTACCCACGACCATCTCCACCGGATCAAGTCGCCTTTGGGAATCTACGAGGTAGGTCAGAAGCGTCGACGTTTATCGAATATTCTAAACTTGTATTGCGTCCTTTCATTGAATGCAAAATAGTTTTGGGTGTCTCTCACTTCTCTTACCGTATAATCAAAAAATTGACATCTTACTAATGTAGTAATAAAATTCCTGAACAGATACTAAAGACTAATATTTTAAACGAAATCTCACCTTCCCCCATGTAATTACTTTTATTTTTGCAACTATACTCCTGTTTTCGTTTTTTCTTTCTCAAGCACATTACACGGACGTATTCTTTTCGAAGATTATACGTTTCGCATACATAATACCCACAGGTATAATATATCCCGTCATATTTTTTACTGCACTATAGTACAACTTCACGGGCGCATTTTCCTTTTGAAGTCGTTAAAATTGCTTTCCACCTGTGACAATAACACCCTCCAACGCGTTTACGGCGTCTGCACCTTTTATTTGCTCGCTATATATACATACGTCTGTATGCGTATCTGGAATATATTCACCTTCAGCCGGGGGCTAAGTACATGGTACAGCCCGCAGATAGTGCACACACAACTATACAATGCCTAGTAGGCACAATATCGGCCTACACTTGTTTCTATAAAAGGCTCATGCTAGCAGATAGGTTACAGAAAGATCGATATACTTGTAAATCTATTCTTGTAAATTCTAAATAGAGTGGGCATCGATGTAAATGTGCATCGGATTTATCTACAAACGTGAGTTTGTGACTATATTTAGTTTGGAATCAAGTCTGTGCTAATATTGTATTTCGACACAATCTTAAAGCTCTCTTAAGAGCGACTTTCGTTTTAATAATCTCCGAACAGCTTGTCGAGTTAATAACTAAGAATAGTTACCATTGACATTGACTTATTTTGTGGGCTAGAGTTATTGGCGTAGTGCCAACCGTACAAGTATAAATCCCAATACCTATTATTATACCTGCACTTGCGACACGACTATTGTTTTAAGTCATTCTCCGCACGTCACTTCTCGTCTGATTTAATCGGGTGTTATGTCATTAGCAGCTGTCAGAACGACAATTTCGGAAGTAGGCGTATTTCTGGTCGTCGTGTTCATTTCTTCCTTTATTTAGTAATTTTGGATCGCTTAAAACGAAGCTATTAATCTTAATTTAGTTCTCTCCGATGTATATAATTATGCATAAGTTCGTGATGTTAAGGGAAAAAAATGTCTCGTAATTTATGAGGAGAAATAGAATAGTTTTATCCTCATTCAACGCATTTGTGCCACCTGTCTTTCAACGACTTTATTATATATCATTTAAAAAGTTATATATACGAATTGATCATTTTGAACTGTCTTGGGTTGTCAACATACGAGGCAGCGTTTTTATATTCGTGGAATGAGCGGGTTGTAGGGGGGTGATTAGGCGCATTGGGGGCGTGGCCTGTGCAGCGACTCATAATTAGTATAAATACGAAGTTTCATTGTTATTAGACAGTTACGTCACGACCGCATTCAACAGGAAACAGACGACCATTATGGTATCCCTGGACCTGGAGAAGGCGTTCGACAAGATCCGCCATGAAGGCTTGCTGACGAAGATGAAGGTAGCCGGCTTTCAGCCGCGAATCCTGAAGACCATCAGATCGTACCTCAAGGACCGAAGATTCCACACCGTTGTTAACGGAACGGAATCATCAGAGAGGCAAATGCTGTCTGGAGTTCCACAAGGCTCGGCACTGGGCCCGGCACTGTTCAGCATCTACGCTGCGGACATTCCCAAACCGACCGACCAACGAGTGTTTAACGCCATCTATGCGGATGACACCGCCATAGTGGCTACCTCGAGGAGTCCCGAGATCGCAGCTCAGCTCGCCCAAGCGCAGCTGGATCGAATCGAGGGATTCTTTAGCGAATTCGGTTTGACCATCAATCCGAGGAAAACGCAAGCTATTGCGTTCAGCCGGAGACGACAACCCTCGCCCCGAAAGACCGTTCTTCGGACGGAGATCGACTGGAGCGAGAAGATCGAATACCTGGGAATGATCCTCGACCGGAAGCTAACTTTCGCCGAGCATCTAGGTAGAGCTAGGAACAGGGCCATCGGTCGACTGCACCAGCTATATCCTATCCTCGGTAACCCCAAACTCAATCCCAAAACGGGCGCGAGGCTGTACAAGACCCACATCCGCCCGATCCTAACCTACGCCAGCCCAGCTTGGGCCACGGCGGCTCCATCTCACATCCTTCCACTAGTCCGAGTGCAAAATCGCGTTCTGCGACTTGTATTCTGACTTCCTAGACGCACCTCGCTGGCAGTCCTCCGAGAACTTACAGCGGCAGACGTCCAGGACCTGAACGAGTTCTGGAAGAAACTCAACCGATTTTTCGACAAGGCACTCGCGAGCAGCAACCCAGCGATGAGTAGCGCTATCGCGCAAAAATCAGTGGGGCCCACCAAGCACCGCACCACAACGGAGATACTCCGACAAATGTGACGCGGTGATGATTTATTCATAAAATAATACCTCTGTTTCGTTAGTTTCAGATACCAACAGCGAGGGAGATCCATCCAGAAGACTCCGAGAAGCCACAACAACCCAGGAACCCGAGAACCACCAGAAAGACATCCATGAAGGAAGTGGAACTGGAAGAAGAGGACCTTTCAAGAAGAGGCAGACAACCAACGCAGTATTAGACAGTTAGTCTTTGAGCTATCGTCAACTAAGTAACATAATCAGGAGTGAAAAGTGAAATATGGAAAAAATCGAATATCGTGCCGTTATAAAGTTCCTTACCAGGCAAGGAAAATCAGTCGCGACCATAATGAATGAGATGTCATTGGTTTACGGCGACTCTTGTCCAGGAAAAACCATGGTGTACAAGTGGCATAGTTTATTTAAACAAGGAAGGGAATCTCTTGAAGACGACCCGAGGCCGGGCAGGAGCATTGAGGTGACCACGCCAGCACTTATCCAAAAAGTTGAAAAAATTGTACTCGAAGATGCTCGACTAAAGAAGAAACAACTCGCAGAAATGGTTGGAGTATCCGATACAACAATTTTTAAAATCCTACACGATCATCTCGGCATGTCTAAGGTCAGCGCAAGATGGGTGCCGAGAATGCTCACGCCGCCGCAAAAACAACAGCGCGTAGAGTGTTCGCGTGCATTTTTGGACCTCTGTAATGAAGACAAGGATGGTGTATTGAGTCGAATTGTTACTGGAGACGAAACTTGGGTTCATCATTATGAACCTGAGTTCAAACAAGACTCCATGCAGTGGCATAAAAAGGGCACAGCACCTCCCAAGAAATTTAAAGTGTCACAATCAGCTGGGAAACTCATGGCAACGGTATTTTGGAACTCGGAAGGAATATTGTTGATTGATTATAAAGATAAAGGTGTTTCTATAATCGGAGAATATTACGCTTCAATATTAGAGCGACTAAAAGAAGCCATTAAAGAGAAAAGACGGGGAAAATTGACGAAAGGTGTGCTGCTTTTTGCACGACAACGCGCCCGTCCACAAGAGCCGCGTTGCGTTAGCTGCCCTGCATAAGGTGGGCTTCGAAATTGTGAATCACCCACCCTACAACCCAGATCTGGCCCCGAGTGATTATTACCTGTTTCCGAAAATGAAAAAAGAGCTGCGGGTTAAAAAATTTACTGCCGATGATGAAGTCAAGGAGGCAGTTTCGGCGTATTTTGCAGATAAAGAGAAATCATTTTTTTATGAGGGTATAAATAAATTAATTGAAAAATGTGAAAAATGTATCCGTCTTGCAGGTGAATATATTGAAAAAGAAAAATAATTTGGTTTTTTTATTTCCACCTCTTATCCCCCATTCCGCGAATATAAAAACGCTCCCTCGTAAAAGTCCAAAGATTATTAAAAGCTAGGATCAAAACATGGAAGCAGTCCAGTGTTGCTGGTACCTTTTCACAATTTTTGACGTATCCTGATGAAAGCATAGCAGCATAGGCTATGGCGTCAGGGATATGTTTTGTTGAAATCGATAATCTAGCTAGGTGGTAAGGAAATTAATTAAAAATATTTTTGTTTTGAGAGATAATTCTTCTGGTAAGATGCAGAAACTAAAGTATCAGCACTCAATTTGTAAAATAACCTTCATTTTGAATTGAAAATGGGCGATGAAAGTGATTTAGATTGTGAACGTAATATTAGCGAACCAGCTAAAGCATATATTGTGACAATTTACAAGCTATTGTATCACAGGAAAGATACGAAAAAGTTTTCCTAGGATTTAAAGCATGATTTAACAGGAAAAAAAGTGAGAGAATAAGTAGTAGAAGAGGTAGTGCTAGTGCTTCGCCGCATCAAGCTTGTGGAGCCACAGCTCCTGATGAGAATCCCGATGGAATCGCAAGAGCATGATTCGATGCTAGTTGTGAACGTGGGTGATGCGAAAAATTACGTAGTCAGAACACCTTTCTCGAAAACAGTAGCTATACGACCAGATTGCACCTCCCACAATCAGCTCTTCATTTTTTTAAAGAAGGGACATTTTAAAATCCAGCCAATTAGAATTCACACATTAGCAAAAAATGCTAAGCAAAATATATCGGTCTTCATGAAAGGGCTGTTACTTTCTTCCAAAGATATTTGTGTGATAGGGGTCAACGGGTTTTTAGTGAAAATATATTCTCTAATTTTAGATATAGCAAGTCAGAAGTTCTCCAAGATTCCACTTTGAGTCCGCTATTATTTTCTATCTACAACGCATTTCTTTTTCTTCCACAAATTCTCATGTTCACTTCACCTGTACGTGGATGACACACAGTTATATAATTATTTTTTTTTGAGGAGATTAATACGACGGTGACCAATTTAAACACATACCTTAATAAACTATTTAAGATTGCTAAACACTATTGCTTAGATATTAACGAGAGCAAATCTAAATGTATTATATTTCATGGCCCTAGACGTAAACAACTGAACCCTGGCGATATTATGCTTTTTGTTAATAATGTACGACTTGCTTGCCATGATTAGGTTAAAAATCTAGGTTTGATCATGGATAGTGTGTTGAGGTTTAAGGAACACCTTAATATATGTATTAGGAATGGTTATTATAATCTGAAAATGTTATATCCATACAGGCATTTATTTGGCACCTCAATCAAGAAACTTCTATGTGACTCTCTAATTCCCTCTTATTTTAATTACGGTGACACAGTTTATAATACTTGTTTAGATCAAGTTGACGCACGTAGAATTCAAGTTTTGCCTTAGATTTATTTTTGGAATTAGGAGGGCCTCGCATAAACTTATTGTTGTTGTTGATGTTCATTGGTTGAACATGATCAATCGTAGGAAGCTGCACTTTCTCTGGTTTGTTTACAAGATTTTAAGCTCTGGTTCTCCACATTATTTGGCCAATAAAATAACTTTTCGGACCGCTATTTACAATATTAAAGTCCGGCGAAAAGACCTGATTCATGTTCTCAGGTATTGTACCCAACAATTCAAAAAATCTTTTCCATATAACATATAACTGTGCTAAGGTTATAAATGATTCTTAAATCATTGCCATTTCTAATGTCTCAACAACTAGGAGATCTCTACCTGGGGTTTGATTGGATTTTAGTTTTAGTTTACTTTAATCTTGCACCTAACATTTCGTTCACGTGTTTGCCTTCTTTAATTTATTGTACACATGTATATTGAGCGTTGGCTTTTGTTTGGGTTGTGTTGTACTTGCCATCGTTTATCCCTTCGCTTACTAACTATTGGTTTTCTGGGGACCTACAAGAATAACAGGGATTCTTCTTGATTACCTGACGTAGATCCTATTGTACTTTTTTTCCATGTTTTTTTTAATTTCTTTTTTTTTAATTTTCTGCGGCCCTTTGGATATATGATGGGTTGAATCGTGTTGTGTGTAGGTACGGGCTTTTGTTTTGAGAAGGAAAAATCTTGCATAAAACACCACAAGTTGTTATTGGTCATCGCTGTGGTAGTGCCGGATCCTTATCGACTAAAAAACCATTTCTTATTCTTGAACTTTGCCTGGGAACCGCGTTATAATGCAGTAAATGGGGATATTGGAAACCCTTGGAGATACAACGTCAGTTAAATGGGAGAAAAGTTGCGTATTCATTTGTCCATGAATAATCCGACATCAGATTTTGAAATTTTTATTCCTTTAGGCAGGTACAGGGTGAAAAAGAAAAAAATGCATTTTTGAAAATTTTCCATATTTTGTTTCCCAAAAGAGATAAATTTACAAAAGTTGCAGGCCACGGATAACAAGTCATGAGGATTTTAAAAATGACTTCAGAAAATATCTAGGTCAATTACATTTTGCGTGACAATAATCAACTTTTGTTTTTCTTATGGCAACCATATTAGATTTTGACATTCTTAATATCTTCAAAAAAAAAGCTAAATACCTGAAAGGTATTTAGAACTTTTGCGCACACATGTTGCTGAACGAATTCAAGAACTTCCACTTGCCACGTTGCAAAATATGTATTTTCAGCAAGATGGAGCACCTCCACACAATTCCTTTTTGGTTACGAATTATTTAAATAATCAATATTACAATAACTGGATTGGTAACCCAGGACCAATAGGGTGGCCTGCTAGTTCCCCGGACCTCACACCTTTTGAATTTTTTGTATGGGGCTATCTGAAAAACAAGGTGTAATCGAGATCTTATGAAAATGTGGAAGAATTACGTCAAGCAGTTGAAGGAAGCAGTGAATGGAATGACACCGAACGTGGTTAGACAGTCTTGTGAGGCAGTACTAACACGATGTAGATTGTGCATACAAATGGGCGGTGGCTTATTTGAACAGTTGTTACATTAATGATTCAACTATCTAACCACGTTTATTTAATGAACACTAACAAACAAAATGTTAAAGATATTTTGACAGTACTTGGAGACTTGTTATTTTTTGTTTTTATGTTTTGTTTTTTCATCAGTATACCCTTAAGTTATCCCACAGTTCCATGGCCTACTATGTTTAAAATCTTTCTTTCTCTAATATTTCATGTATTTACTATCTTGAACATAAACATGTTATACATCATTGAATAGAATTTTTTTTGAAGATATTAAAAATGTCAAAATCCAATATGGTTGCCATAAGAAAAACAAAAGTTGATTATTGTCACGCAAAATCTAGTAGACCAAGATTTTTTTGAAAACATTTTTAAAATCCTTATGACTTGTTATCTCTGGCCTGCAACTTTTGTAAATTTATCTCTTTTAGGAAACAAAATATGGAAGATTTTCAGAAATGCATTTTTTTCTTTTTCTGTATCTGCCTAATGAAACAAAAATTTCAAAATCTGAGTATTCATAGACAAATGAATACGCAACTTTTCTCCCATTTAACCGACGTTGTTGACTGCGTATCCCAAGAAAACTCTCCTTCCTCCTTTATCACTATAGAAGGATAGAGGCACCCTTGGAGTCCACAGGTACAACATCTAAGGTTGATCCTCGACGCGAGGCTTACTTTTCGAAATCACTTCTCCACGACTACGTTCCGATTCTCCCCTGATTTGCGCGAAAAGTTCATCGAATCTGCGTTTAAAACTGCTAATATACACGGTGTTTTTCCGGGCGATTTTGACATACGGTATGCCCTGACCTGGTCCAGCGCCGCCGAATCGCAAATTAAGAGGATTGAAGTTTTTCAGAACTGGTTCATGAGCAACGCTCAGATACACCGCGATCTAAGTACCCTTGTAAGGGTTGCACGGTCGGAGAACCCGTTGATTCGGCATCTCAGGAAGCTGCACCCAGCCAGGCCAAAACCTCGCGTCGCCACGAATGATACCCTGAATGGTGAAACTCAAGAACATTCTAGAATGATCATGGAAGGAAATAATTATAGATGAACTTAAAACTGAATCAAAAAGGCACAAGGGTTCACCACCCTTTCGAAAGTTTCGTGCAACAGCATCGGGAGGAAAGATCATGGCCACAATTTTTTGGGATGTCGAAGGAATTAACTTTATAGACTTTTTATCATCATAGGCTATAATTAGTCAATATTATGCTATTTTAATTTCAAAACTGGGCGACTCTATAAAAAATTAGACATGGTGTGCTGTTTCATCAGGAAAACGTTGTGATTCAATGGCCGCAATGCATAATACAGGCTTTGAAATTTTCCAACAGCCGCCCTATTTTCAAGATTTGGTTCTAGTGACTTCCATTTATTCACCCCAAACTCAAACAACACCTTCATGGAATTTATTTTCGGGGCGATGAGACGCGGGGTTTGCAGCCCTAAACAAAATATTTTTTCTGAGGCCGTTAAAACAGTTTTAAACGTTGAAAGATGTACCACGCTTAAACCGTACAGTCATAACTTATTCAGAAATACAACAATCGATTTATTAAAAAATAATTCTAGCCTTGAAACGGAAGTATAGTGGAAAGATATATGAGCCGTGTCTAATGAAAATTAATTAACTGCCAATAACTTCATAAATTCTATCTAGGATATGGAGAAGCTGTTATATAGTCGTATAATTTTATATGCTGGCATAAATTAAATATACGCCAAAAGCAGTCAAGATGAAGATTAGTTTCGTACATAGTTATAATCCATAAATCAGCGGAGTAAATGTTTAAAGTTTAAGGCTTTATCTCAGATAAATTAAGAAGATTTTTTTACAAGGTTATTAAAGATATACGATCATGTTTAGTAATTATACCTAATTTGCTATTTCAGATAGATACGTCTGTAAAAGTTGGATAAACATGTATTAATAATTGTATGTTGAATCGGTTTAAAATGTCAATGCTCTTTCTTTAATATGACAGTGACATTCGCGAGCACAAAACTAAAATTATTTACCGTATGTTCAAATTGTGTACACACAATGCTGGCCGTACAAAAAGGGATCTTGGAGAGTCTCTTTTCTTATCTTTGACATGAGAAATATATCGACGTATGCTTTACGACACCCAAAATACCAATAAACCTCCTTCTCGTCTTTCTCGCTGCTTCTTAATGCTTGAATTTTATCGATTTAACACACCGTTAAAGATAGTACTGCAACGACAGATTTACGTATTCATCTTCGTATTAAATTGGATATTACCAACGTATATGAATACGAAGACGCCATACTATGCTGACCTTATATGGAGCCCCATCCATGTATGTACATATATACAGTTTGCGTCATTTAAATTAAGCCGTCAGTAATCGGGGTCTATATTGCTGCTATCTTCCTGAGTGTACATGAAAATCCATCAACATCAACTCGTTATCTCGTACTTCTCTGAGGAAAATTTTGCATCGGTATGAAGCCTTATTAAGTTCAATCAATGGAAGAACTGAAGCCTCTTAACCATCCGATGCGTTTTCGGTTCACTCAATGAGCTGGACATGAGCATTTTTACTGAAAAATCATCTTTGTAGATGAAGCCCGTGTCCACATCTGAGGCTACGTCAATAAGCAAAATTGGCACATTTGGGGCTTAGAAAATCTAAACGTCATCATTGGATTTTAGCACGGCAGCATCCTTGGGCAATTTCTCTTCGAATTTTTGTTTCCATAAATTGAAGAGGATGACATGGACGACGTTTGGTTTCAACAGGACGGCCGACGTAACAATTGAATATTTGGGGACCGTTTTCGAAAAATAAATCTAATAATCAGCCGAAATTTTGATGTCAATTGGTCACGTCGGAGATGTGCTTTGAGCTCGAATAAAGCCTCGTAAAACGAAATCGAAGTTGGATCAAATTCAAGTCCAGATAAACGAAAAAGTACTTAATAATTGGGTTGATCGGATGACGTACTGTAGGGCCAGCCGCAGCAGTCAAATATCTTTTGAAGAGTGTACAAAGAATAGAGATAAACGATTTGAAAGGAATGAAAATATAAGCCACATTATGTTTGAAGAAGAGGGTGGTATAAATTAGAAGATTCAAATTCTGAAATATCGATAAAATAGCAGTCTAATAATCAAAGCAAAAAAGAAGAAAAGAGGAAGAGAATAATACATTCGAATCAAAGGCAACTCCAATAAAATTACCAAAAATCAACAGGCCAAGAAGAAGACGTACATAAGGAGTCCAATAGGAAGGCAACGATTTAGAACTGGTATTCTATTGGGGAGAAGAAACATGAGCTATAGTTATTTTTTTAACATTAGAAGCAAATGTTTTTGAAGACGTTTTTCTATTTCAGAAAAAATGTGCAAAAATATACTCAGACAGTAACTGTCTAGTTGAGTGTTTCTTTTTCTAATGGGGGAGGGTGGTTCTCCTTAGAGAAACATTTATCTCTCCTGGGGTCCTGCCTTAAGAGGCATTAGGCTCTGATGCTAGGTGTTAAGATAAGAAATCGAATAGAACATAACATACAGAAGGTAGAATGATGTTAGTACTCATGAGTTATATCGATAGTACCTACTTTATCACCGATAAATGACCAGAATTCATCAGAATGCGTTGGCAATGATCTAATGTTAAAGTGTGATAACCAGATCACTAAAGGCATAGATCGATAATACTCGTGATCCTTCCTCCTTTCGTGCTTTTATCCTGCCTCTTCTTCCTATCCAAACAAATCGCCAGCCAGCCTGTTTTGTCCTCAATCTAACCTCCTACAATAATTTATTATTGTTTAATCTATTTACATTTAATTATAGTCTTTCTTTTGTTTAAAATTAAAATTTAAGGACATAGGCCCATGGGACAATAAGGATCATATTTATAGTTCGTGCTTGAGGTTGTGTCGATGCTTGAGCACACTATTTTGACATATTTGTAATGATATTTATGTACATCAAAATCGCGTGCTGAAGCATCGACACAACCTCAAGCAAGGACTATAAATATGACCCTAAGTTATTCAAGACAGCACTCTTTTCGGGAACAACATATAGGACATTTGGATCTCAAATAACGAACACCCTGGAATGAATTACTTCGCCATTAAAAATAGGCGGATGGAGATGAAAAGTTTTGACAATTTTTTTTTATATTGCTCATTAATTTATATTGACCAAATATTGCTCTAAAATTAATTTATGTTGACCAAATGATCACAAGATGAACAGGCCCATTTATAGATTAAGTTCTTTATTATTAGAACAACTTCTTAGAACAATAGAACAAAAAAATAAAAAATAGAATAATAATTGTTATTTAGCAGTTGTCCTGAAGAAGTTCGCATTCCAGAACGAAAATTTGACACTTCAATAAAGAACTTAATCTATAACTGGGCCCTTTCATCTAGCCTAAGATCATTTGGAGAATCAAGCGTTAATACTATTTTAGTTACCAGTACTCCATTACTGTCTTCCAAATTAGTATTTACTTCATAGAAGGAATAATAGCCATTTATTACAGCCAGTGGGGGCAAAGACAACATTATGACATCCTACGTTTTGTATCATGATTTTTAGAATCTAGTTAGAAAACAAAATCCTGCAATAATAATCAAAGGATTTGAGAAACAAGGAATGAATCATACGTGGTCAAGGTGGTGTGATTTAAATCAAGAAAGTGAAGCAAGGTCAGGAAACATTTTAAAAGAGCAGTTTTTGCCATCCAGCTTATCAGCAACGCCAAAAAATGGTAGTAATCATTCTAAAAACAGTGAAGGAAGCAAGTCTTGCAAGAACCGATAAAGGAACAGCTGCAGAGGTATTCAGGCCAGGAACCAAATACTCAGAAGCCAACTGAATCTGGATAATGGGGTTGAATTTTAACACGATCAGCTCAAAATTACTCTTGGAATCAGCCACTGGCAGAATCATCCTCTGGGAGAACGTACATGTTTTGAGACATATCATGATATCCCTTGGAAATTACAACAGGCACAGAGAGATCAATGGCTCGTACTAGAAATTAGATAGATTCACAAGATATACCTTTTAGGCTTGGGAGGGTGGTAGAATGCTCAGGACTCTAAACCAAGATCTATTTCAATAGTTGCTTGCTACAATTCCCAACCTCCAATGATTATCACCCTTTTGAGGCACCCTTGAGAGGCAAAATAAGAACTCAAAGATAGAGAGGAGAGGCTCAGAGTATTCCTCTGGGAGAATCTCCCTGATTTGAAATATTTCTTGGAAACTAAAACAAGCAAAATTATTGCTAGAACTAAGTAGAAACAGATTACACATCCTCACAGGCATTGCCACCTTGGGGAACACATGGCAAAGATAGCTCTGAAATGGAATAGCATCTCAGCACAGATGTTATAGGCAAAGAAGAAATACCTTCTCCAAAACCATCGCAGATATTGCAGCTTATTAAAGCTCTTAAGACTGGATATGAAGAATTAAATAATTCAGATGATACTCGATCTGTACCAATATTTTCAGAAAACACTGTGTATTAAGCACACGTAACACATGCCTGAGGAAATTCACCTAACGAAGTATGAAACGTAATTAGTTAAACGCCAAATTATAACGCAAATCCGTGCGTCACATCCACGTTTAAGTTGGGAGATGCCTCTGAAAGCGATATAATTTTGAATTATTAAAAGGGGACTATCACTTCAGCATGTGTAGCAGATATTCTAACCGTTCCGAGCCTGTGGAAGTAAACAAGCCTCGAGGGCAGGACCGTTCCACATTTCCGACTTAAAAAATGAAATTAATTTTGCACGTCTCCCCATTTTTTTTTGTACTCTTTCTGTGCGTAAACCCAAGGGAATTTTAATGGAAAATAATGATGATTGCACTGAGTAGGTTATATATTTATGTTACACTCATGATAAGTATACAGAGTGATCTTTTTATCTGAGATATTATATATTTATATTATATAAATCTAAAATAAACAGAATTACAAACGAACACCCAACAGTTTACGATCAAATAATTAAGAACTAAAACATGTTTAGCATTAAAATAAATATCATCCATCCATCACTTTATTTATTCAACATACACGATAAAGGAAAACAAACAATCCGTCAAATTTTCAGGGATGCGTCCCGTTTCGACGCGAGGGTGAAACCCACTCCCTCTTCCCGCCTCACCACAATGATAAAGTATTTATTTGTGCGTGTACCGTGTTTATGAGTACCATTAACGTTCCCAAAACATGGCCCATAGGTTGCGCCACCAGTATAAATCATTCAGCGATTTCCTTTAAAAGCCAGAAGCTACGCGGAGTCTACGACGAAAAGGCAAAAGCTCCGCAGATGAAAAGAAGCACAAGAAGAAGGGACAAAAAAAAGGAAGTCAGCGTGTGGAGTAAATATTTTTTCATTAAGTTGATGCGCCCTCTATGTTTCGAGGTGTGTTTACACGCGAGTACATGTAACACGAGAAGAATAACATCAAGGGAAGAGAGGAAAACGAGAACGGGAAGACAAGGATGTCTCCGCAAGATAAGAAATGAAACGTAGACTTTCCGAGAAAGAAGGAGGAATATGTATATGTATATCTGGAAAGAGGGAATTGCTTTTATGGTTAGGTTACAAAGAGATACATGATGCTCTGAAAGAATAAATGAACTGCGAATGAAGGAAACGTACTATCGCTGTTATAAGGTGTTCATGTGTTTTGGAGCTGTTTTATCTAGGTTTTCTTTCATGTTTGTTTTCTTGTATATCAAAATATCAAAGCCGTATAAACATGCGTGCAGTACAACGTGGTTATTTCAAATAAATCTGTATAATGATCGGGAAATGAGTATACAAGACACATATGAGTAAAAATACAGGGTGAGAGGCCGGAAGTACGAGGGAGCGTTTTTATATTCGCGGAATGGGGGATAAGGGGTGGAAATAAAAAAACCTAATTATTTTTCTTTTTCAATATATTCACCTGCAAGACGGATACATTTTTCACATCTTTCAATTAATTTATTTATACCCTCATAAAAAAATTATTTCTCTTTATCTGCAAAATACGCCGAAACTGCCTCCTTGACTTCATCATCGGCAGTAAATTTTTTACGCCGCAGCTCTTTTTTCATTTTCGGAAACAGGTAATAATCACTCGGGGCCAGGTCTGGGCTGTAGGGTGGGTGATTCACAATTTCGAAGCCCACCTTATGCAGGGCAGCTAACGCAACTCGGCTCTTGTGGACGGGCGGGTTGTCGTGCAAAAGCAGCACACCTTTCGTCAATTTTCCCCGTCTTTTCTCTTTAATGGCTTCTTTTAGTCGCTCTAATATTGAAGCGTAATATTCTCCGGTTATAGAAACACCTTTATCTTTATAATCAATCAACAATATTCCTTCCGAGTCCCAAAATACCGTTGCCATGAGTTTCCCAGCTGATTGTGACACTTTAAATTTCTTGGGAGGTGCTGTGCCCTTTTTATGCCACTGCATGGAGTCTTGTTTGGGCTCAGGTTCATAATGATGAACCCAAGTTTCGTCTCCAGTAACAATTCGACTCAATACACCATCCTTGTCTTCATTGCAGAGGTCCAAAAATGCACGCGAACACTCTACGCGCTGTTGTTTTTGCGGCGGCGTGAGCATTCTCGGCACCCATCTTGCGCCATCTTGACCTTAGACATGCCGAGATGATCGTGTAGGATTTTAAAAATTGTTGTATCGGATATTCCAACCATTTCTGCAAGTTGTTTCTTCTTTAGTCGAGCATCTTCGAGTACAATATTTTCAACTTTTTGGATAAGTGCTGCCCGGCTTCGGGTCGCCTTCAAGGGATTCCATTCCTTGTTTAAATAAACTATGCCACTTTTACACCATGGTTTTTCCTGGACAAGAGTCGCCCTAAACCAATGACATCTCATTCATTATGGTCGCGACTGATTTTCCTTGCCTGGTAAGGAACTTTATAACGGCACGATATTCGATTTTTTCCATATTTCACTTTTCACTCCTGATTATGTTACTTGGTTGACGATAGCTCAAAGACTAACTGTCTAATAACAATGAAACTTCGTATTTATACTAATTATGAGTCGCTGCACAGGCCACGCCCCCAATGCGCCTAATCACCCCCCTACAACCCGCTCATTCCGCGAATATAAAAACGCTCCCTCGTAGGTTATGACCTGATCAAGAAATCTCCAATCGTTGGTATTGTCTTTTGACAACGATTTTTCACGCTCGGTTTGAAAAGAACCTTGCAAAATGAAGCCACACTTTACCATTCCAATTATATTTATGTTCTTCAGTTTTTGCTCTAAAAGTTTGGTGCCGAAACTCTGGAAGTTAATCGAAAACTTGTCAGATCACCAACCGGGTATAGAGCAAGGTACTGGGGTAGAACGAGGTATCCCGATTCAAATTTTCGCGGCTTACACACATGGCGTTCTCTCCATAGTGATATATTTCACACAATATATTTTCATTAATGTACAATAATTGCCAAATTTGTAAACAACGGTAAGTGTTTGTTTTCATAACTCACAGCTTTTGTAAAAACTCGGATAAGAGCCTCTCTTTTAAAGAACATTTTCCCCTGAAAATGAAGCGTTTGTTTAAACTTTTTTGTTGTTTTTTTAAACAAAATTACGACACATGCATTTGAGGCAGAATGTATTTTCTAACGGCTAAATTCTATTCTACATGTGGTTTAAGGATGCAACCTATTTCCAATAAATAAAATAGTCATGAAGATTGATATTATATGAATGACATTTTGGTTAGCCTAAGTTCCAATTTATTTTTTCTAGATGGTTCGAATATACACTAGAAAAACAGAACGACAAAATTGGTCTTCTGATTCAATGCTTCAAGCTCTGGCTGTTTTTAATGGTGACATAGGCTACAAAAGGTCAGCACAACAATTTAATGTGCCACAAACCACACTGAAACGTTACGTTACTTAAAAAAGACGAGAAGGACTAACAATGACCGATTTTCTTTAACAAAATGCCTGGCTTTAACAAAAATGCTGTAGATAAATTTTTTCGACTACTTACTCAAACGATTGATACCCATAACCTAACAGGTGACAGAATCTATAATTGTGACGAAACTGGTGTGACGGTTAACCCCAATACACAGAGTAGGATATTAGCTAGAAGAGGAAAACGTCAGGTGGTGACACTAAATCCTTCAGAAAGAGGACAAACAGTTACGGCAGAAATTTGTGTTTCTGCGGCTGGCAACTACATGCCACCCTCATTAATATTTCTCAGGAGTCGCAGACAACAAACTTTTGAACTTGGTCTGATTCTTGGATCCTCTGTTTACAATAATAAATCCGGAAGGATGTCAACGGACCTTTTTCTTGCATGGTTTAAGAGTTTTGTAAAATTTTCTGGGGCAACGAAAGAAAGTACGCACGAGAAAACGGAGCTTTTATTAATGCCGTGTCTATGAAAACCGCAATAAATGGTTTTAGAAAATCCGGACTCTACTGTTTCAGAAGAAGATTTTCTGCCGGCCTCTACAACAGATATTGCATTTCATGAAGTTAGTTCCAAAATCTACCAGAAAATTCCGAATTGGACACAGCAGAAGACAAGAATAAAAACAAATGAAGCCACCCCAACAACAACAATTTTTCCACGAAATGAAACACCACAGTCTGGGTGCTCCTGGATGATGATAGACTCGGAAAAGAGGTAAGACGGCAATTTTAACTTCCACACCATATAAAAGCGAATTGGAAGAATCTTTGTCGGAAAGAATAGAACCAAAGAAGACGACATCCAAAAAAAAAAAAGAAAACGGCGAAAGAAAAAAATGAAAAGGTCGCCGTAAATATTTCTGATTCCGAGACATCACCTGACGAAGAAGACGCTGAATGCCTATGTTGTTCACAGATTTATTCGAAATCTACGGAAGGATGGGTGTCTTGCAGTTTATGCTGCCGATGAGCGCATAATTCTTGTGCTGGTATTGATAGTGACGATGGCGAAACTGTGTTTTCATGCGAACTATGCCTATAAGGGCGCATTTTTGTTTTTGTAACAACTTTTGTAACCATGTTTTACCTTACCTATACTCCGATGTACCCCATAGGTGGGGCACAACGGGGAATTTCGCAATTTTTGATAAATAAAAAAATACTGAAAAGGAATTAATAAAATATTTTTACAACAAGCGTCTTACATAACATCAAATATAACCTAAACAAAAAAATTAAAAGAAATTGTTTTCCAAAATAATTTTCAAACTTTAAGTATCCCTTTCTGCTCCGGGTTCAAACACTCGGATTAACTTCTATGCCGTCTTAGTTGCTGCGGTAAGCCGGACGGGTTGATTCAAAAAAATTTCACATACCAAGATATTTGACACATGTGCTCCAGGATAAACGAAACTAAAAATTCATGGACTACTTTTTGGATTTTGCTCCAGATAAATGTATCAAATGTGAGGTAGATCAGACATAAAGAGAAGCAAAAACTCTGATCCTGGAAAAGAGAACAATAGACCTGGTGGTGGAAAGTTAATCGTGCATCATAATGGTAAAAGAATGGTTCAAGAGGTAGGATTCTCTAAAGTTGAGAGAGGTTCCCAAACTTATTTTTCTCATAAACCACTTAAAAAATTTCGCTGTTTCCGTTGGACTCCCTGCAGCTACATTTCTACCATATTCCCAAAACTCGACAAAAAATGTGAAGATTGGATCTAACTATGGAAATTTGCGTTGCAGCTGAGTTCCAACCATGAATTAACAGTTTTCGAAAATTGATTAGTTAATTAATGAATTGATTGTGCTATGAGTAGATGTCAAAAAAGTAAAGTTGGGCAATCAAAAAAGTGATTCCATCGAAAACCAGATAAATTTTCGTGGACCCCCGCTTACGAATTGTGAACCCCCATTTTTTGTCACGCCAACTTAGACCCCTGTCGAGGGAATCAATACTCTAAACGTTACGATATTGGGATTAAACCCTGCCAGATGCATTTTGTAAAGCAAAGTAATGAGTAACTTATCAGCAGATAAAAGACACCTTAGACCTAAATCAAGAATGCACACTTGCTTTCTTCATTATGACAACGCTCCAGCTCATCACTCAAAGCTTGCAACGAATACTTGACTTGAGGGGACTGACGACTACACGAGAGGACCGAAACTTCTTCGACACTCTCCTTATATCTTTCTTGGTACACAGAACAATGCCAATCTGAAGTCATCAAATTAATGACAAACCTGATGGGGCCAAAGTCAAGAATGGACAATAGGTTTTTCCATCACGACAAAGCTGCAGCTCATCGTGCCAAAGCTTGCAACGAATATTTGACCATTACATGACAGTCTAGATCTTGCTTCCTGTGACTTTGCGTTGTTTCCAAATGTGAAAATGAAGCTAAAACGGAAGCGGTTGTCCAGTGAGCAGGAACTTCTAAGAGCTTGGGATTACGAGTGTGTGTTACCTCCAAGTGAAACTTGGCAGAGCTGATTTAAGGATCCGTTTCACACTCTTTGATCAGTGAAATGAAGTTTGTTGTTGTTTAGAGACCACACTTCCTATCAGGCTCTTAAAATACTATATAAATTATTAATTGAGACTACTTAGATTCGCAAATAGATTTAATAATGTAAACGACAAAATAAGACCACAATTAGACAATATTACAGTTCTATACTTCTCAATTTTTTTTTCTTCATCAACGACTTCACCAATCTTGTATTGCTCTAATATCTCATCTGCTACCGGAGTATGGTATGCCGATTCATAAGCTGCAGTGCAATCAGTACCAGCCATATCTAAAAGTATTTCTTTCCCGCCGGGGTGTTGTTCGAGATATCGGGTTATATCGTACACATTATTTCCGACTACAATCCAAATACTCGCCTCATTATCGTGCTTCTTTATTTCTTTAAAGCTGTACTTCTTAGACATCTTAAAACGTTAATTTTGATCCGAAAAAAAAAACAGTTGTCAAAATTATCTCGAAACGTCTACGTCTACATTTAAACTGACAGCTAGGAATGCCAACTGTTATTTATAGGACATCTCTTTTCTTAATTTTATACCATGTCTAATATATAATACGACATTCGGATACTGTTAACGACCTTAGTGGATTTACTGCCGACATAAATGAACTTGCTCCGCACTGCATCTGTACCTAGTCTCGAGCGTTAGTTTTGCATATATCCAAGTTATTACGGGAAGTAAATCCTCTTTGCAGAGAAACAGCGTTCAAGCCGCGACTCATAACCTCGTTAAGCTTGTAGCTTCGGAAACAGCAGCGTATAAACCAGTTTCGTATCAGTCCTAATGCCTACAGCAGCGGATCGCTGGGAGTATACTAGTTATTCATAGGAGCAGTTCTGCTAACTTAAAGTATACTCTACGAAGTTTGCGAAATAGATTTCACGTAGTCGGAGGTTTAGCGAACTTTTATTTCAGATAACTTTACATCTTTATACAAAACTGTTTTCTCTTGAGTAAAGGATAATACACGGATGTTTTTAAACATAGCGAAGTTTTAAAATGAGGAGCTTTATGATGATAATAAAATAAAAGCAGCGGCAGAAAAGAGTTTCGGTAATTTATGAAAAAAGTTTAACTATCTATGTTATGCCGATGATTCTGCGACAAAAGAGGACCTATCTTTACAAAAAGATGGTGCCAAACGGTGGGACCTAACATTAACCCTACCAAAACTACACTAGTAGCCTTCACAAAGAAAAGGAAACTCAATCCTAAAGCCATCAAATTAAATGGGCAGAGCATTGAGTGGAAGATAGAGATTAAATATCTAGGTCTTACATGAGATAATAAACTCCTCTGGAACAAGCATGAATTGGAAGTAACCAACAAAGCTAGAAGAGTCCTGATGGTCCCTAGAAATTTCGCAAGTAATGTAATCCAAAAATTGCATTGGACGTACAGTGACCTTCAAAGCTATCCGGGCACGACTAGATAGAGAAATCGCTCTTACAATAACATTGCAATATACAAATGCATGTACAGGGTGAGGCATTAGTACGTCAAAGCTCAATATATCCATTAATATTAAAGATATCACAAAACGTTATGTACAAAAATCATAGAGAGTCTTACGCTACATATTTTAAAATTATTTTTATGTATACAGGATGTTTCATATCGCTAGGGTGAACCAAACATACATTTTCTTAAATAGGACACACCATATATTATTTCAAATTTACATTCAGCATATCTTCCTTAATCCTTCGATATAAGGTCTCATTGAGCTATACGGAGTATTTCAGAAGTTATGGTCAATTCTGTCTAAAAATAATTGCGTGTTCAACGTCCTGTGTATTCCACACGAAACGGCTTGAAGTTCTTTTTGTAGTGAAATAACTTTTTTATATTGTTACAGTTTTATAGCAAAGTTATATTTTGCGAATATTGCGAAAACTGTGTACAGTGCGATTCAAAACACAAATGCGTTATTGTCTTATCTTATTTAAATAGAACATCGTGTAGTAAAATTATACTACTTCTATGCTTTCAATAAATGAGTGACGTCATCAAGTATCAAAATGTAGCGACATTTGTCACTTTTGATATTATTTAGACAGATTACTATTTATACTGGTCATTATGTATACTGGTCATTGTCCATACTGGTAATTATTCATACTGATCATTATTCATACAGGTTATTATTCATACTGGTAATTATTCATACTGGTCATTATTCATAGTGGTCATTCTTCATACTGACCATTATTCATACTGGCCATTATTCATACAGGTTGTTATTTATACAGGTTATTATTCATACTGGTCATTATTCATACTGATCATCGTTCATACTGGCCATTATTCATACTGGCCATTATTCATACTGGTCATTGTCCATACTGGTCATTATTCATACAGGTTATTATTTATACTGGTCATTATTTATACTGGCCATTATTCATACTGGCCATTATTCATACTGGTCAATATTCATACTGGTCATTATTCCTATTGGTTATTATTCATATTGGCCATTATTCATATTGGCCATTATTCATACTGGCCACCATTCATACTGGCCATCATTCATACTGGCCATTATTCATACAGGTTGTTATTTATACAGGTTATTATTCATACTGGCCATTATTCATACTGGCCATTATTCATACTGGTCATTATTCACACTAATAATTGTCCATACTGGTCATTATTCATACTGGTCATTATTCACACTAATCATTGTCCATACTGGTCATTATTCATACAGGTTAATATTCATACTGGCCATTATTCATACAGGTTATTATTTATGCAGGTTATTATTCATACTGGTCATTATTCATACTTGCCATCATTCATACTGGCCATCAGTCATACTGGTCATTATTCATACTGGTCATTATTTGTCATACTGGCCATTATTCATACTGGTCATTATCCATAGTGGCCATTGTTCAGACTGGCCATTATTCATACAGGTTATTATTTATACAGGTTATTATTATACTGGTCATTATTCATACTGGCCATCATTCATAATGGCCATTATTCATACTGGCCATTATTCATACAGGTTATTATTTATACTGGTCATTATTTATAACATAATTTTATGTTCGACTGCCCTAGTTTAATAAATAATTAAAACGATTACTATCTGACGAATCCGTAAGGTAATTTCGGGTATTTCAGACCACCCTCATGTTTATGATTTTTAACTTCTAAACATTAAAGATTCCTTAACCGGCATATTTAAATTAAACAAACTGTATATACATACATTTTAATACCAACCGATCGCCTCGCGGGCAATAGATGATGGCCAGAATGTGTTTCCCGATACGCCAGATATGAATTTTACGACGTGTTTATGGGGTAGTACGCGCGTTCCCGTAACCAGCGTCTTCTAGCTTATTTTCATTGACATTTTATGGGAAGTTACGCGTCGTCTAATGGTCCCGGTTATTATACGTGTAAAAAGTTTTATTGGCACTGCTGCTGCACGGCACAGGACGACTAGATGGGTAACTGAACAAAGCAGAAGCTAATGAAAAAGAGCGGACAACACCCAGACAGATAGGCCACGTTCACACACAAACACGCACACACACGCACTATTCTTGTTAATAATAATAAAAAAAAATAAAATCCTGTTGTATATATGTATCTATATAGGTAGTACTGGATCTGTGTGTATATGTAGCATGTACGACGGCGATAATATTTTTATTTGATCGTCAATTATATGTACCTGCTATAAAAGAAAAACGGCCTGGTGTGGATGCATTTTTACGATTCCAAAAAGGTCAGCAACTAGCAGGCGTCGATTTCGTTCTTTTTTTTTCGTTTTTGTTTTAAGAGTTCGAGTTTCGTAATAAACTTGATTTAACGTGCCTTTTTATATTGCTCGTTGTAATATTTAAGACACAAACAGTATAAATCGGATCAATCGTTTTTTTTTTACCATCATGGGGAAAGATTTGGTTATTTGTCAGCTATAACTGTACAGGAAATGTAATTGATGTTCTGTTTAGAAATTTTATGTTTGGCCGGGAAAGGAAAAAGCTGTTGTAACTGCTGAAAGATTAATTGTTTTAATGTGATACTAGATAGGTATTCCAAAAGGAGGACATTCTAACCAGTGTTCAGCAATTTCTCATAGAAAGTCTATTGTCAACAAAGGAAGCCATAATTTTAATTAAATCTGCTACAGTGACAGGTGGCAATATAAGTGGTAGGCGACTACTATAACATTCAAAATTAGACAAAGATGGCAGCAGACAGATAGGTAGAACAAAATTTTGTAGCAAACGTATCAACAATGGGGAACAAGGCATATGTTGCAAAATCAAAATGTGATAATACCATCGTGAATTATAGACAATAACTTAAAGAAGTCCCACACCATTCTTAACAGAAGATGAAGAAAACCGTTTGGTGAAATAGACAGTGAACAAAGCAAGATTGGGTTTCCTTATGTATCTGGATGAAGTCAAAATAGCTGTAAAGAGAGTTTTGGATGAATCAGGAAGAGAAACTATATTCAAAGATAATAAACCTGGAGAAAAGTGGCCGTCGCTTTTTTTGAAATGACATCCAGAAATAAAAAAGAAACAAACTGAAATAATCTCCAAAGGTCGTGCATCTGTGACTGTACAAACTAGTATTGAAAAAAGGAAGAGACTACCAACTGCAAAAGCAGCAAGAAATAGAGAAGAATGAAGCGGAGAAACAAGTAAGAATTTTGAAACGTAAGAATCAGTCCAATAACCGGGATTTTTCAGATTTTCCACATTTTCTGTAATTATTAATTTTGAGCCGATTCTTACCGGATAAATTGTCTGTTACTGGATTCTTTAATAGTTTTTCCACGCGACTAGCAACTTTTGTACACAAAAAATATCATTACTCTAGATCCTACATTGAAGTTGCAGTCAGACCAACACAAAAAAAAATACCCTATGCCACTGCATGACGTCAGTATTCTTTGTACTTCAATATTTGACCGCGTTTTTATAGTGATACTGAAAAACGAAACTTTAAAACTTTATATCTCAATAAATAAGAAAGATAATAAGCAAAATAAAAAAATACGGGTCTATTTTTTAAAATCCTCTACGTGATTATGTAAAATTTGAAAAATTGTTTTGTTTCCCATTGCTTATTAACTACAGAATTATTTTATTATTTTCCTCTCTTCTGGACGAGTCCACTCACATGAATGATGGCTTACTGTTCTTTTTTGGTTAGATTTTAACCATTTCCTTAATTTCTAGTTATAATATGTGGTCAGCTTTTCAAAGAAAGCCACATCAAGCGTCTGAACAAAGGAGGAGAGCACCTTTATTACTTGGACTTTGTAGTCAATCCGGCCTTGTTTTGCTGAAGAATTTTTGTCCTCCAGTTAAATTTTCAAATGTTCCCCTTCAAAAAATAAATGCTAGTGGAAAATAGACTTCCGAAATATTGGAACTACAAAGACCAATAAGGTATTCGTTTCGTAAAATTTGAAAATTTGTCTTGTTCCCCATTGCTTATTAACTACAGAATTATTGAATTGGAGAACATATTTGGAATCCTAGTGATGCCTTGCCTATCCTGAACATACTTAAATATTTTTCTAGGATTAGACGTGGATAGTGAAGAAAATCTGTGAGGATACGTAGTTTGTTTCTACTTAATTCTCCCAAGATTTTTTCGCTCTATGCTTGTTGTAGTTTCCATGAAATATCTTAGAGTGTCTCAAACCACCTCTATTTTTGAGTTCTTTTTTTTGTAGATGCTCATCCATATACCGTAAAACGATTCCAATCCCACAAACAAAATTGAGGCGGCTTCTGTAACTCCATTCGCCTGTAATACAGGGTGTTTCATAAAATATGCGCAGGACTTCAGGGTGCTTGTCCAATAATTTGAAGAAAACTTTCTATCAATTTGCCCTCTACAATGCACAATTTTCGAGATACAGGGTGTTGAAATTTAATTAAAAAAAATCGTTTTTTGCAAATATCTCCTGAACTGTTTATTGTAAAGAAAACAGCTTTTGTAAAGGTTGAAAAAAATTTTTTTAAGTCATAATTGGTGAAGATTTTGAAGGGGTAGTGGTTGTTTTTCTCCCCAACTTCTACGCAACTGGAAAAAGGACGGTTTTGAGACGCCCATTTGAACCGCCAATATTTTCTGCACAAAAAAGGTACTGTTGATCATGAGCTCTAAAGTTAAACGTTTTCGAGAAAAATCAACTTTTATGTTAAACAACATCAATCCAATTTTTGAAATAAAAATTTTATTTGATTAAAACAAGTAAGAAAACGTTTTTGTGTAGAAAACATTGGTGGTTCAAATGGGCGTCTCAAAACTGTACTTTTTTCCAGTGGCGTAGATGTTGGGGATGAGAAAAACAACCACTACTCCTTCAAAATCTTCACCAATTATGACTTAAAAAAATTTGCTCGCACACAATTGAAGATGATAAGTTACAAAGGGTCTAAGTACCTAGAAGTAAATTCAAAGATAACTGACAAAAATTGCTTTTATGAAGAAAAAAGTATTTATTTTACCAAATATTATTCTTATTGTAATTCTAGGCTAATACAAAACAAACAGAAGAAAGAACAACTTGAAACTAAGTAAAATAACACAGAAAAATTAACTCAAAATCGAATATTCGTAAAAGGTTGTTAAGTCCAAGCCCTATTGTAATAAAAAAGGCTCTATGTGCCAATGTCATTTCAGCTACAAAAGGGTCCATGTACAAATTCTATTTCAGGCATTCTCTGCTCTCGTTTGCTCTATTAAATTCTCATAGAAAGCCAAGTGTTTAAGAGGAATGTAATTCAACATATCTTCCAAATTTTTCAACTTGTCTGCGGAAATCTTGTTTATGCACTGAAGTTGGGAAATTTCAATATTTTTAAGCTCATTTAAGCTTTTACCTTTTTTTAACACGTTACAGACTGTCCAATCTTCCATATTACTAAATGTTTTCTTCGTTTTTACTTTTGTAGGACATTCCTTTGAAATCTGAATCCAACAAACAGAAGCAATGCTTAATTTCGTAGTATTCAAAACAGAATCACATGCCTTTTGGAAATCTTTAAAGTCTGGCCGTTCTAATAGAGAAACAACAAATGGATTATTATGACGCGCTTCTGTAATCATTTTTTCTATATCTTTGGGGACAAAGGTCTTTGTAACACGTTTGCGTTTCTCGATGTGTGCGAAATCGCGATCGCATGCTAAATATGAATGACCACTTACTCAAAACTTTTGCTCAATAGTGTCAAATTTGCCTGTAATTACAAGATAGATCATCAGAAATAATACCATACGGTTTTTGTTTTGACCAATACAGTTGTCTGACCAAATAATTAGATTTTTTTTTAATGGGAATCTTCGACCATCCAAAACATTTAAAATAGCAGAGGAAATTTCATTACCACCTCGACCAGTTGTAGACTCATTTCAGAGGCACATATGTGCAGAGCTGTTATCTGAAATGTGAATCCCCAATTATAGCCTGATAACTGTCTGCTGTAAAACATTTGAGTGTGTGTTAATGTAGGAATGAATATACTTATAACACTGTTAATAGATGTTGGTTCTTGCGATTTAACTTCATCTTCTTTCATTACCGTTCTTGCACATTCTGGTTTTCTTTGATGAAGTTCTAATTTTTGACGAAACTGTGCTTTATCTATCGGGCTTGGGGAATTTTTAATTTTATTTTGATATAAATCACAATTCGAGCATGTGTCTGATCTTGGACGACCAAACCTTAGGTTAGGATAATCTTTCTTAAATGTGTCGCAAAAGAATCTATATGATGCAATAGTTTCTGGATATTTCTTTTTGAATGCTATATAGAGGCGATTCATGTTAAGGTCCGGCCTAAGAAACTTCTTTTGGGATTTTTTCCGACTGTAGTGGTTCTCTTCAACAGGAAATGCCTCAATATGAGCCCGGACATGTTCACGCAGTTCAGGAAGATATTTTCTGGGTTTCTTTGCAGACCCTCGCTTATCTACATACACAGTATGACCTAGCTGTTTCTTCTTTGTTAAAACTTGCACCCTTTTATGCGACAAATCAAAAATTTCGGTAAATGTTTTTCGGCAGACCTGAACGTGAACACCTTTACCATCAGGGATACTGTAATACACGGTGCTCCTTTGGGTGTTCGTATGTTCCATGACGCCGCCTCTGAATGTTTCCAATTTGCACGAGTCCAAGAAGATATGTGCTCTGTTGATTGTGATTTGAAATTTTGTAATAGTCATTAAATAAAGAAATCTTGTGTTCTACAGATATATCTCTGCATTTGTAATGGCATTTGCATGTTGACTAAAAAGAAAAAAATACAGTGTCAATGAGTGTCAATAAACAATATGAAACATATTAAATACATATGGATCTGTATGATATGTTTTTATTGTAGGACCGCTTTGTCCTTGTTGCTGTCGCATTCAATACCGAGAACAATAAAATAGATTATTTGACGGATCACTTCTTCTCAAAAAAAAACAATCAATAACTGTCACAGTCGCGTGTTTCCGTTCAACTAATGGCACACAATGGTACATAGACCCTTCTTTCCTACAATTACCTCCGGCATTTAGACCCAGAGTCATCTATTGGCAATAATGGTAAATGTTGGTGTCACTCTTGGCACTTATACCTTTTATAACGGTATCGGGATTCACACTTAGATCCTTTTTATGCAATAAATTCAAAATCAGTGAATATGGCACTTAGACCCATTGTAACTTATGGTCTTCAATTTATCTTATTATGAATAGAAAATGCTTACAAAAACTGTTTTCTTTACGATAAACGATTTTTTTACATTAAATTTCAACACCCTGTATCACGAAAATGGTGCATTTTAGAGGATAAGTTAATAGGTATAAACTTTTTTTCAAATTTTTTAACAAGCTATCACATCCTGAAGTTCTGCGCATATATTATGAAACACCCTGTATATAAATTATACGAAATATTGTTACAAGTTTATATCCATCAATGTTTGCCTCTGCAAATTACCGCCTTCGTAACATTTACTAAAAGTAGATATTTCCTTTAATAGTAGACATTAACCGAACAGCTTTCGATCGTTGAAAACGCGCTTTAATAAGGTAACGCCGTCTATATATTACGAACTTTATTCGAATTTACCTCGAATATATGTATACACAAGTAAGGAAAAACGACACTATTAAAGTATACAGTGACTGGTTCGTTTAATGTACAATATTCCGAGTTGACACTTTTCCTAACAAACTAACTTTAACTATTTCGCTTCGGGGAGTTAGATTAAAGCTCTGCGGAGGGACAGACGGGCCTTTCATTCGAAACACAGCCTTTGTTTCTGTAGAAGCGTGATAGCTTGATCGTCTGACGATAATACGCAATCATAAAGTTACCAGTGATGGGACGACGAAGTTGCTACGTTGATTGTTTCGCTACACGGAGTTGCGGTTAGTAGAGAATCACGTCTCGTATATTATGCAGCATTGTCTGTTCAGATGTATTTACTGGCGTTGAATTCAAAATATATTGTATCTGATGGGTGAATATGTAATTGTTCGGTGATGTTTTCAGCGTTTGAATAAATTAGATCTAAAGAATGCACTCACCGTGTTTGTGTGTTTAATTAAGGTCGACGTTGGGAGTATGGAATTTCTTACCTGAAATGCAAAAAAAAATTTTGTTAATTACATCCACTTAAATTATTTTGTTAATTTTATTCGATAATGACGTTAAAAGTAAGCACAGACTAATTAATTTAATCCTCTAATACATGTCATCAAACGAACCAATTCAGAAATTACCGTGAAAGCAAGTACGCTCGTGTAATGGAATGGCTCCGCAATGAAAGAAAAATCAAAACAAACTCGTTGATATACAAGAAGGTGGAACACAAACTGCTGCATTCCATTTCTTAATTAAATTCTCGTCTGACTTTATTAAACGCGTTCAATTAAAGAAATGAAAGTAAAAAAAAAATCGCGCTCAGGATTATACGAGGGAGCACACACAGATGCTCCTGTTTGATGTGAAGAGGTATATCAGGCGACCGACCGACCACTTTGCCTAACAAGCTGACAGCATTCCAGACAGAATCACGGTTTAATGGCAAATTTACGCATGCGGTAATGCGATATATTACGGATCATATATCTTGATATACGAGGTTAGTTTCATAAGTGTTTCGATTGTTTTGTTTAGAAGTTTAAAGAGTATCTTTTCTCTAGACCTACAGGCCTATCGGCCTTATCTCTATCCTCACCAAGAGAAGTCCTTGAAAAGGATGTAGTCTAAGATATACAGTTTGGGTTTAGAGAGAGCTTAGGTTCATATCTTTTGACTTCTTACCATTTGTTACTTCATCTGAAGCAAATACCAAGTCTATAGGGAGAACACAAGGACCTAATCCTGTCGTGGAAAAATATTTTTTTCCCTTCTTGACGAGTCCACTCATATGAGTGATGGCTTCATTTCCTTAATTTCTAGTTATAATATGTGGTCAGCTTTTCAAAGAAAGCCATATCAAGTGTCTGGACAAAGGAGGATAACACCTTTATTAGTAGGACTTAGTAGTTAATCCAGGTAGGATTTGCTGAATTTTTCCTTCGAAAACTAAATGCTAGTGGAAGATAGACTTCCAGTAAAGTGCTGCTCACGTTCAGCGCTTCTTAGGACACCAATTATTTCAGTTATTTTCCAAATAAATGCTTGTACATAATTCGATAAAAAAAATCATGTAAATAGGGACAATCAATTTAAAAATTCACAAATTTCGTATTGGATGAGCACCCCAAAATTAAGACAATCAAAAAAGTTTGTTACTTTTTCAGTCAACAAGGCGGAAATCTCTGCTGGACCTGAACAGAAGAGAGCAAATGCGAGGCACAGTATAAAATTTTAGAGGCTATAAAGGAAAGATAATCAATATGATAATTGAAGGTTAAAGATTGATCAAAGATTTTTCCAAGGTCTTTGAATGTATTAGCTTTACTTAACACATGTTCATCAATGGTGTATAAACAGGGAACAGATTTATTTGTACGAGTGTAAGTGATTACCTGACATTTCCGTATGTTTAATTTAGGTTATGTTGAAGGTTCTGAATATCATCTTCATCTTTTATAGCTGAGAAAAGTTTGACGTCATCAGCATAAGCTAAGCAGAGCATTTAAGATTAATAAGTAAATCATCTAAGTATAAAATAAATAGAAATGGGCCTAAGTTAGAGCCCTGAGATACTCCTGATGTTGATACAAATTTCCTTGAATGGTAGCCATTGTAGAAAACCTAATTAATCCTGTTACATAGGTAACTTTCCATAAGTTTCAAAAATCCGGAAGATATTCCAAAATGATTCAATTTTTATAACATAATGCCATGAACTATTGTGTCAAATGCACTTGAAAAATCCGTATACACGACATCTACTTGTCCTCGGGCATCTAGCACCTGACAGATATATTGTGTACTTATTCTCAAACTGGCAACAGTGGATCTTCCAGGCATAAATCCATGTTGAATTGTAGAAAGTTGAGCTGCAGATTACAAACTGTAGAAATATCTAAAGGAATGTTGCTTTGTGTTTGGGCATTCAAAAACAAACCTGCGAACGCGTTTACAATCACTTGAGGATCCTCAATATCATGGTTATTGTAACATAACTTTCCAGCTATTCTAGTTGAGCCTTGTTTGGAGCGAATAAAAGCAAAAAGTTCACGAGAATTATATAGGGAAAATTAATTTACACAGAACTTTTGCAACCACCAATGGCGTTTTACAGCCAGATTCATAAATGCAAAGGCAATGAGTATTTCGCTTATCTATCGTGCAAGCGGATTTCTCTCGCGAATCAAGATTATGATCCATCACATCTTTCTTCGTGTTATTTTCACCAGGATTGTTCCAGAATCTAAATAAAACGTCGGGAAACATGAGACTCGTTCTTCCATTGGTACGGTTACAAAATCGCGTCCCACAAACGCACCTCGTCGTTTGTCCTCCGAGACTTCATAGGGGATGACGTCCAAGACTTGAACGAGTTCCTGAGGATGCTCAACTGAGGATTCTTCCAGAAGGCACTCACATTAATATCTAATTCTGATTTCAGATATCCATCAGTAAAGGAGATCCAACAGAAGACTCCAATCCGTCAACATCCGAAGACTGCCAGAAGAAGATCCGAAGAGGAAGTGAAGCCGGAAGAAGAGGAGACCAGATCAACGCTATAAAATGGAGTTCTAACTCTAGTAACTAGAATATCGACTCTGAACAACTTCAACATCGATCTTTTAAGACTATTTAGCATGTAAGTGTTTGTCCAAAGCCTCTAATCAACCGTTTAGTCCGAAACATCATCTCCCCAGACCTTTACAATAGTCAATAACTTTCGAAGCGTCAGGTTTCTTTTTAATAAATCCCTTTGCTTGGAATGAAACTGGTTTTTTTTTCTGAGATCCTAGTATCTTGAAAACGGAAGCACCACAAAACGTACTTTTAACAGTCAAAAAAGCACAAAACGAGCATATAATTTGGTGTGATTACTTTTAAAAAAATTCGAAAGTGTGAGAGGCCAACCTCAGCGACCTAAAAGAATCCGATCAAGAAGCAATGTTTCAGAAGAAATCGAGATTGATGAGCATCCTCTTATGTCCCTTTAAATACATTTAAAATTAAAGAGAAGATACGAGTCAAAACTTTACAGCCAGCAGAGGTTGGTTGGATTCAATTTAAGAGAAGAAGACAGTACAGATGATGCTGCTGCTTTAGAATTTGGAGGAAGAGCTCTGTTGTAGAAGCAGATTCTGTATTTTTAGAGCCTGTTGACACTTGAGGGATGTAGTAGTATCAGATCGAAGAAATCGAAAAAGTTCATTGGGCAAAATGATATTCCAGCGCAAACGCTTGAAGAGATAGCTCAAGAAAAATCCACAATCATTGTCAGGGATAATAAACAAGTCTTTCCCACTAAGAATCTATCCTGACATGTTGAAGCTGGGTGTATGTAGTGGAGCTTGTTTATAAAAACGGAAACAAGAATCAGGGCCATTACCACAATTTCAAATCTCTCTAAAAAAAAAAAAAACTATCCCCCAAGACACTATGCTGGGTCTCATATTATTTTCTGTTAACGGTTTATTTGAAATCAAAGATCCAGCTTCAAACATAATAAATTTTGCAGACAATCCTGCTATTGTACTGGCTAGCTTTGGATCATTAAACACAAGTTTTCTTCAAATATTGGAATGAATTTCAGAAAATACTTGACTCATGCCAAGCAGTCATTTCGGGTGCTTCAAAATTGATTTTCGACCAATGTTGGATACTTCTTGAGTGAAGCTGAGTGGATTGAATAACCAGCAAGGAAAAAAAAACTAAAAAGAAATGTTCCAAATGATTAGAATTCATACAGTTAAGTTGCTAAATGAAATCGATATCATCCAGGTCGTGCATCTTCCAATTTTTTTCTTCTGTTTGAGGCCATAATCGCGCAGGACATGTCCAAGACTTCGTATGAACTGCTGGAAATAATTGACAATTAGGAAGCTTCTTCTTGATATCTAGTGGAGGTTGGTATTTTGTTTCTCTTTTGTTGTTCATCTCAGGATTACAGATTCAAGCTTCAAAAACAAAAAATCAAAATGAAAAAACTCGTACAGCTGAGTTGGTAAATTAAATCAAGTTCATCGAGGTTGTGCACCCTCCAATTTTTTTCTTCATCTCTCTCACAGAATAAACCCCATAAATCCTATTAACAGCGTTAATACACACAAATCCTCCCAAAAATAGGGAACACACACAGTCCGAAAGCATGTCACAACAGGTGTTTATATTATAATTATTATCATATACTTCGGACGCATAAAAACATCCAACCATCCCTCTTTCGTTTTAAAAATACGGTATAGGTGATGGTCAACCTACCCGATCTAGATTAAAAGCGGCAATTTGCGCCCCCTACACGACACGGGACGGAAACCTTTTTTTTTTGTTTTGTTTCAACCGGCAGTCGCCTCTCTTTTGTGTGTATATATCGTACAGGGACCGGTGACGTACCCTCGAAGGCGGCTCGGGATATAGCCGGAAGGGGGTGAGTATTGCGGCGGTATCGGAACTTTAAGGGGGTAGGAGGCGGGTTTAGGAGGGACAGTCACCGTAAACAGCACGCGTTCGTGCCCCCAAAGTCTGCAGCGTAGACGGCGGCGGCAGCAGCAACATAGTCATTACGTGGCAGTAAAATCAATTGACGCACACCCAGGGGTTGGGTCACCCTTACCGGTGACACGGAAGATGTAGTTTAGGTATATACCTAGAGTTTGTGCTTCTTTTTTTATTCCTTTCTGGTTAACGTTAACGTTGCGAATCGATAATAATCATAATTAAAAAAAACGTCTATTTATATCTGGGTTTAAAAGATGAACGTAATTATAAATAAAGAACGAGGAAACTACAATTTACTTTGTGAGTGAGTCTAATCTAAAATGGAAAGTGTTTTATTACCTCAATTAAATTGTAATCAGACATTCTTTCGGTTAAACTCAACGGGTCTTGTGTAAATTTACAAACCTTGTATGCATGCTAGTTAAGTTAGTAATTTAATAAGAAGACAGATCCATAAATTATGTTGCAGATCAAAAATACCGCTTCCACAAAATGAAATGTTTGTTCTATGTATATTTTGCAACCGTTCAGAGAGAGCCAGAGAGATTAGAAATGGTAGTAAAGATTATAAATGTTGCTAAAAGCTTATGCATATCCTTGTTTGGTTGTGTTTGTTCATTTTTTTATTGTACGTTACATAGTTGAAAGTACCAACTAACACAATGTTTTATTCTATTCGAAATTCGCGCTTTTATTAAAGTGATAAAAGCAAATGTCGGCTTAAGATTTTAGTGGTAACAAAACGTTTGAGTGTGCTATGTAACATGCGAGTCTTATCATTAAAGAAATATTTTTGGATGTGTGTCATGCCTGTTTAACAAACGCTTTAGGTTTATTGCTTCGAACAAAGCGTGCATTTTTAAGAGTTATTTACATTTATGTAGGGGGGAAATGAATCTTTATTTGATGTTTGTAGAAACTTTAAATTGATGTTTTCTTATTACACGAGAGTAATTAATGCATTTTTGGTGAAGCCGGCATATGCCTAGGATATTATTAGGTTTTAAATGTTCGTATTTGAATTTAGCTCTTTGAAATTTGAAAATAGAAGATTATTTATTTAAAGATACTCTATTCGTTTAAGACATTTATTGGCAAATTTTCAACATATTTTGCCATAAGCTAATTCTGAACACTAAACTGAGAAATTAATCTGGGACTGTTTGCTCACCCTCAATGCTCACGGTCACGGTCCAGGTGTCGATGGACTTGCAAAGAAAATCATAGCATTTCAATATATTGAATCAGCCCCATTTTGTGGTCTCACCAAAACTCGTATAAGAACTCATCTCCAACAAAAAATTTCATATTGGATAAACACCCCAAAACTAAGACACAATCAAAAAAGTTTGTTACTTTTTCAGCCAATAAGGCGAAAATCTCTGTTGGAGCTCAACAGAAGAGACCTCAGTACCATCACTGCTAAATGGCGACTCTGTTCGGAACATGGCGAGACCATGGAACACTTTATGTGCAAGTGTGAGGCGGTGGTCCAGTAGATGAGGTCCGCGAAGATGGCACCACAAAATGGTCAAAAATCGACAAAAATGCTAGAAAAGATTGACAATTTATTGATCATCAGATATAATAGAAATTTTTTTTATCGGATAGGATTGACCAACGTTTGACTATGATTGGCCACCAAATAATTTTTTTGAAAACTTAACAATAGCCGAAACAAATGAAAAAAAAAGTTCATATCTCCAATGAAATGACATCAAACCCAGAAAATGTCACAATCTCTTCCTCTAGGCTACTTAATCATAGCAAATCGCAAATCATCGTTTGACCACCCACCGGTTAAGTTTTATTCGATCTCGAAGAAATCGGAAAAGTTCATTGGGCAAAATGATATTCCAGCGCAAACGCTTGAAGAGATAGCTCAAGAAAAAATCCACAATCATTGTCAGGGATAATAAACAAGTCCTTTCCACTAAGAATCTATCCTGACATGTTGAAGGAAACAAGGATCAGGCCCATTACCACAATTTCAAACATAAGACAAATCTCTCTCAAACAAAAAAAAAACTATCCCCCAAGACACTATGCTGGGTCTCATATTATTTTCTGTTAACGGTTTATTTGAAATCAAAGATCCAGCTTCAAACATAATAAATTTTGCAGACAATCCTGCTATTGTACTGGCTAGCTTTGGATCATTAAACACAAGTTTTCTTCAAATATTGGAATGAATTTCAACAAAATACTTGACTCATGCCAAGCAGTCATTTCGGGTGCTTCAAAATTGATTTTCGACAAATGTTGGATACTTCTTGAGTGAAGCTGAGTGGATTGAATAACCAGCAAGGAAAAAAAAAACTAAAAAGAAATGTTCCAAATGATTAGAATTCATGCAGTTAAGTTGCTAAATGAAATCGATATCATCCAGGTCGTGCATCTTCCAATTTTTTTCTCCTGTTTGAGGTCATAATCGCGCAGGACATGTCCAGGACTTCGTGTGAACTGCTGGAAATAATTGACAATTAGAAAGCTTTTTCTTGATATCTAGTGGAGGTTGGTAATTGATTTTCGACCAATGATTGGCCACCAAATAATTTTTTTGAAAACTTAACAACAGTCGAAACAAATGAAAAAAAAAGTTCATATCTCCAATGAAATGACATCAAACCCAGAAAATGTCACAATCTCTTGCTCTAGGCTACTTAATCATAGCAAATCGCAAATCATCGTTTGACCACCCACCGGTTAAGTGTTATTCGATCTCGAAGTCTCAGACAATAGAATTCGTCACACTTTTCGCAATCTTTTAGAGGTGGTCAAACGCTGAAAATGATACGACTTATTGTCACGTGTCTCCAGTTCACAACAAATTGACAATCACCGTTTGACCACCCACCGGTTAACTTTTATCTTTAGTTTTCAAAGTTTATCGCACTTTTCACAAACTTTGAGATGTAGTCAAACGTTGAAAATAATATGACTTATTGTACGGTGTCTCCAAATCACAGAAAATTGAAATTTATCGTTTGACCACCCACCGGTTAGCTTTCATCATAACAATGACTAACTTTTATGATTTATATGATTTTTGACCAATTTGTCACCACTACCTCGAACAGGCGCACGTAGAAGTGATTAACCTTAGAACTATATCCCTCAAGAAAATCCTAGATTCCTTCATAAGTCTGGAGATCAATTGGGACTAAAATATTAAGGGTATTCAAACCCACATCAATATAGTATTTTAGTAAAATACACAAAATTTTATCAAGAAATTGATGTTCTGCATCAAACCAGTTGGACAAAAGTAAGCATCACGACTAGGACTGGGCGATACCACCATTTTCAGTATCGTGTATCGATATCAATTGAGGTATCGATACTTACCCATGTATCAATTCGGTGTACAGTATCGTTAACGAGTACTGGAATCGGTTAAGTATCGACAGATATTGATAATTCGAAATCGGTACAGCTTGAATTGATGCCTTGGTATCGATGCTTAGAAATAATGTTTAAGTATCGATTTTTTATGATACCGTAGAAGTGATCGATTTTTGGTATCGGGGAATCAATAATAATAATATGTTGGAAAGTTGTTTGGTTTGCTTTTTTGAAAACACAATCTTGCAGTACTTTTTCATTGATTTAAGGCTCTATTTCAGGTATAAATTAATTAATAGTCTGCTTAAGTGCCTGAGTTGTTAGCACAACATCGATCTTTACTAGTAAAACATATAAAACTCTGCACACATAAAATGACATCTTCTTGGAGTCGAAGATCGTCCAAAAGTCCATATCGATAGTGCTCTTCATTGATTCCATTGACGTTGCGATGCACGAAACTTGGCATCATTCAAAAAATGTTTTTTTTTTTGTAACGAGGTCAATTTCAAGTTGCTGTAAAGTGGAACCAAAGAAGCAAAAACGAGAGAGGTGGTAATTGTGGATCAACTTTCGAGTTAGCTGTTTTTATTTTTACCAAACATAGACCTGCATCTCATGATGAGAAAGGTTAAATTGAAGAGCAGGCATGTTAGTAAGCAAAAAACAATGATTAGAAAAACTTACCAATTCTTTCAAGAATGTATGACAGATTTTTAATTAAGCTTAAGAAATACTTATCAAAGAACTTAATTAATACATACAGTGGTTTAAGCAAAAATAACTTAGATTTTGTCCATAAGTGGACCAATAATTCAGTACCTATGTCTCAAACAGGATTTTTTTGGAGCTGTAGATGAAGCAGTCTCCTTCAGCATACATGATTGGACTATCACAAAAAAAAAATAGAATTAGAAGAGGGAGAGCAACAGCCAATAGTCCAACATTTCTGTTAATGATTAGAGTTGGTTTTCATTTCTGTAGTCATGTTTTTTCAGGTTTTATCAAGACTCAACATGTCATCTTTTTAGTTAATTTTCTAAGCTCTCGATTGGGTAGCATCGATCAGCTTTTCCAACAACAATTTTCAGTATTGGAATAATTGTGTGACTTTATCTACTCTTTGTCATAATTGATAAGCACTTGGTTGCCCTGTGCAGTAAAATTAGCCAATGTTAATTAGTTATGTCAAACCATTACGTAGCAGTTGTTGTGTAGGCTAGTAATTTGAGTTAAAACAAAGCTTGGGGGTGCTATTAACTCGAACTATGGCTTTGGTGCTGGAATGTGTAGGAATGGAGTGAAGAAAAATGTTATCTAGTATTAGCCCTAGAAATGATCCCCGTGGAACGCCAATGGTGCCCAATTTCTATGCCGATAAGATCTCACCTATCTTAATTTAAAATGTTCCATTAGTTAGGCATCTGACCACTAGATTTGTTACAGGCCTAGGCATATTGATCGCTGTGATTTTGGCAATGAATGTTTTATGCCAAACATTGTCATCTTTAGGACCAGCATGGCTATGTCTCATGCTTTGCATTGCTAGTAGCTTTGAATCCTATCCTTCCTTAAGGATATTGTGCTTTCCAGAGGTTTGTTAATTCTGCGGTGTTCGACTGTATATAACTGGGTCATTTTGGCATGTTTATAAGATTTTGGGATTGGTGGTGACCCAGTTTAATTTTTGAAGTTTGTTCTTTTCTTCGTCAGAAAAATCCAGAAAGCTAATTTTTTAAAGGCGTTGTAACTCAACTGTTTTCTTGTGTTCTTCAATGTTTCAAGAAACCTTTGATCTAAGCAACAACTACATTTTTCTGGGAAAATTACAATTGGAAATCTTTTTAATACTTTAGAATACAATATGTTGGATTTAGTAGCTACAATGAAAAAAACCTGTTCCTTTTTGGCTTACTAAAGTTTTCGAAATAATTTACTTCATCTTCAGTGGTAACAAATTGGGAATAAGAGAGCTATTTTCATCGTGTCAGTAGAAAACATTGACAATACAAGTAATTCTGCCTTCTGGCTGCTAGTCCCAACATATTGTATCGTAAGGTTGTCTAATTTAACTTTCTCATTATCCTCCCTTATTGAACTATTAAGTTTTGGTGTTAATTCTCGCTTAAAAAAATATCACATTCGATATTACCTCCATTCATTTCCACATTAGATAAAATTTGCTTATCATACGATACCTACTAACAACGCATAGGAGTCCTCTACAATCTAAAACCTTTCGCGTCTATAAATTATACCTACAAGTCTAGAGGATTTGCTTGAAGAGATAATATTTTGTGGCGAGGATTAGACCGTATCTAACTTCATAGGTCCCACGGTGTTTGTATTCAACTACATCAAAACGCTTCGTAATAGCATCTACATGTGTGTGCGTGTGTGTATATTCTGAAAGCTCGAGCGCGAACTCTCAAAGGACTAGCTTAGGCTTGCACACCGTCTCACAACAATAACAATCGCATCGAGGTTGGACAAACACATGAGGTCGTCCAGTACGAGATTACGAACCAACATTGCGCAGTCGGAACGTTTTGATCTCCTAACCATCTTCGTCGGTTATTTATGTTTATATGGAGTGTGTATTATGGAAACATTACCTATACATACAAACCTATCTGTTCTCGCTCAAAAGAGGAATGAGTCAGTTAAAACAAACGGGATCCTAGATCGTTTCGTGTTAATGGAAATTAATTTTAATAGGTTCAAACAATTCGCGATGATTCACAAATCTTTTCCACAAGCACAGGTACAGGCGATACTTCTTCTGAATCTATTATTACCTCAGCGCCGAGGAATTCCACCTTTGTCACAATTTAGGCATTCTTGGCGCTCTTCAACGTAGTTGTACTTGCGTGTGAACCGGTCCGAACATGCTCGTAAACCCTTACCTTTTTCTGTCTGGCGGGGCCCGACTAGTCTTCGGCCGATTCATAAAGTAACAGCAATCGTAAATTGAATGGTGCTCTGCAGATCGTAGTTCGAGATTGCCAGGCGAGGAGAGTCGAGACTGCGTTCTCTAGAAACGTCACTGACAATGGGAGACACACTTGGGTTTCTTCGCATAACTAGGGATCACGGACAAGCGAGAACTTTTCTCGATACTACTAATAATGTTTCCAGATGTTTATACAGTTTGTTAAGTAGAATGTAATTATGTTATAGTAGTCGTTTGAAATTTATTGAGTAATGTTTGAATAATTATGTACCGTTTTGAACATATGTTTTACTTGGATTGTTGAGTTTATTTCTTCATCGCATAGCCCGATCATCTATCTAACTTGTCAAAGATAGCTGAAGCTTTTGTTTTGGCTCGTCTTAAAGATGCTATCATCGAGAACAACTTATTGCCTGCCGAAGAGTTTGGCTTTCGCGATCGGGTCCGTTTCCTCGATTTTGCGTCAGCTTCCTTCACAAAATGTCCAGATTTCGTATTAATCCCGATCTGATCGCGCTAATCGAGTCAAACTTCTGTCAAGTCGTTCTCGCCACCCAGGCCTATCAGGGCTGGCGTCCGACAGGACCCAGAACTTTTTCTATTATTCGCCAGTGATATCTTGCGCCTTCTCAGTACGCGATTCGCGGTGTACGCGGACGATACCTCTTCGAGGAACGATGCCTTTATCTTCCAGCGTCTGCAAGGGTCGATCGAGAAGATATTGCCGAGTGGTTACTCATGGGGCGATTCTCTGTCAACCTCCCGAAAAATTCACCTCCAACCAACATCTTTGTGGGGCGTGAGAGGCTTTCCAGCTCACCAAATGTTAGATACTTGGATGTGACTCTTGATACGCGTCTCACTTTCAGGCAGCACTTTTCTTACACTGCTTTCCTACCTGCGAGGTCTGTTTTGTATCAGACTCAGAGACTTGATACATTTGATAATCATGTAGCGGCTTCATGGTTTGTGTCCAACTTACAAATCGATAGAGATTTGGATATCCCAACTCTGAGCAATCAAGTAAGGACGCTGTCCAGATCCACCCTACAGAGGGCCCATCAGTCTGAGAATCCGTTCATCCAGAATCCCGAGGAGTTGGCTTGTGACAGGCCTCCACCAATGGTGAGAACGCGATGCATCCTAGAAAAGAAATAACAGGGCCAAGTTACGACCTAGTCACCACCTTCACAGACCAATAAATTTTCCAAGCTCCGTGGTGAGACTGAACCGCTTCCAGTAAAGATTAAAAGGTCGAAGGATGTCCCATCCAGCCTTGGGAAAAAAAACGAAGACTTCGGATTTATTCATCGTGTTAGAATCATTTGTTGAAAGAGAAGTGACTGTTTGTGGGAGAGCACACTCGAGTTTATCTTCTAAGTGAGTTTTTGAAGGTTATTAAGAGAATTATTGATTGAGGATACTCCCGTAATTGCCAGAAGATCTCGATCTGTAAAGAAGCGGAAGAATTGTGGAGTGCGTCATCATGAGGAACATGTGGCCAAAGTAAAAAATGGACACTTGAAGCTGAAAGAGGAGCGGTTTTCCAGTGATGATGAACTAGTGAGTGCTTGGGACAACGAGTGCGCTTTACTTCCTAGTGAAGCTTGACAGAGCTGGTTTAAGGATTGGTTTCGGAGGCTTGAGAGGTGTATTGAATGTGGCCAAAATTCATTCATTAAACAGATGCTTTTATATTTTAATTATAGCTTGCTTAATAACAGGTGGGGCAAAAGTAATCACCCTATTGAAAAACGCTATAACTTTTGCAAATGGCGCCAAATTTCAATTCGGTTTTGACATTTGCGAAGTAAACAAACGCAGAATAGAAATCGACAAGCCATGAATGGGTTTACTCCGCAAGAACGCGGAATAATTGTTTCCATTTTTTGGGCAACAATTGTCGGTTGTGTTGGCACAGGAAGAGTTTCGTCGCAGATTTCCTGGCCGTCCAACACCAACTGGACAAACACTGCGGCGTTTGACCACTCGCCTTGAAGAGACTAGGACAATACGAGATCTTCCCAAGGATGGCTGACCCCGGAGCAGCCGTTCTGCTGAGAATATCGCTGCTGTTGCCCAACATGTCGAAGATGAGCCCGGAACATCGACCAAATGACGTGCCACGTAATTGGGCATTTGTCGGTGGTCCCTACGTAGTTAGAATTTTGGTGAAAGATTTGAAGATGTTTTCTTACAAAGCGCAGACAGTGCATCAGCTGTTGGCTGTTGACCGCCAAACGCGAATGAATCTCAACGATAAGGTGGACGATTTTTCATCGAAAATTATCATGAGCGATAATTGGATGAATTGGGACTGGAGAAAATGCGGTTCCAACAGGACGGTGCAACGGAGCACACTGCTTGAGCCACAACCGATGTTCTGAAGGAAGCATTTCCGGGTCGCTTAATCTCTCGTTTTGGTGATTTGCACTGGCCGGCCCAGATCACCCGATTTAACCGTTCCAGACTTCTTTATGGGGTTTTCTAAAGTCGCAAGTTTACGTCAACAAGCCTCAGACTCTTGAAGCTCTTAAGGAGAATATTCGCCAGGAATGCGAGTACCTGTCGCCCGAAGTTCTGGCAAGAGTGATGGAAAATTTATAAATAAAACGGGCCCGTATGGTCAACTCTGGCGGTGGCCACTTGGCCGATATAATTTTCTCGACTTGATGGAATAAATTCTAATGGATTAAATAAACAAATTTCACAAGCAGAACTAAAGTTTTTCATAAATAAAAAATACAGCAAAAGAATATCGGGTGATCACTTTTATTCCACCCTGTATATATTTACCTTAAAGTGACCTCCACGTTTTACGAACCTTGGACAAGCTCGTTATTATCCGCCTTTCTAAACTTCTGGATTACTATTTTCTTTAGGAAGAGCTTTCCTAAATCCATTAGGCATAATTTCAAGCCTAACGTTTACCCTTGGCTGTTTCACACACATAATGTCGTAAATCGAAATAATATGAATAATATAATAAATAAAAAAGAATCGTAAAATTAGAAAAGGAAGCTCTCTACAAGAACTAATTAATAATATATTACATCACATAGATTAAATCTTAATTCTCAATGAAGCAATAGGACCTCCTGCTTACCATATTTACATTCTATCGTAATTTATTCTGACGAAAAAAAAAACCTTAATTAAGTCCTATTAAATTTACGACCAATAAAAATCCCGCGTGTAGCATCTAATATGCTCTTCGAATTCAACACCGCCGGGGCGCAATTTCACTTTTTCCTCTAATCTACCACCTTCAGTGTTAAAATACGCGAAGAGGGATCAACCTGTGCGACACGCCAGTTTGCCATTACACGTTTCACTATACCAGTTTTTTCTTTCCTGTGTCGTATCTTCTCTCCCGAAAACAAAACGAAAAAAAAAAAACTCGTCACCCCTGTCATGTTATGATATATATACAGTTAAGCGAGAAAAGGATAAATGAATGGTGAATAGAGGGAGGTCGATATAGCCTTCATATCCTGCTGGTCTCTCTTTCCTCTCTTGACTTTTCTAAATATAGAGTTCCCGAATATATGTGTATTACCACCTTATTTCATAAACCATTAGAGTGAGGGAGACGTGATCTTCCATTCGTTCCCGTACAGTAAGCTTAATAAAAAATGTCCCCTTTTTTATGTTTTTCTTTATAAATATATTAATATGATTTGACACATATTAAACGTCAATTTTTTCCACTCAAAATAATAATTTTAATTGCCTAGTTCTTGGCCCTCTCAGCGATTGTTCAAACCTGACAATACACATCTCATACAGGACATTTTAAACGGACCAAACTATACATTTTCCTAAGCTTTGCTATCAGCGAACCGGCTGACTTGGGTGGTCAAAACAAAGGTAGAAGAGAGAGCGGTCCATCATCTCGGTATTCTCACGGAGCCAGCAGCGTTAAGATATATAGAGAGGCATCTCATTCGACGATGGCTTTCTCCTTTTCTTTTAGTGTCGCCTCGTCTTCTTCTTCTTCGTCATCGTCATCATCATCATCATCGTCTTTCGATTTCTTCCGTTTTTGTTCTTACCTGTATAACGATGGAGTTGCGTTCGGGTCGGTCGTTCGGTGCTCTCGGAGGCGATCGCCGATCTCGGTGGAATGTGCAGAATGTAGACTTGTCGGCCTTTTGATTCGTTTTGGAGCGTCCGTCGCATTCCATCGGGGGTTTCACCGGCATCCAACCACCTCCCTTCTCCCGCCCGTATCGTTCTGTGTTACCTTTATTAACGTGGATACCATTCGATGTTGTATATATGAATTAGATACGGTGTTGCTATGGCACTTTCTCGCTTAAAGGAAGATTATTATCATTTCGAATACAATCGATTACTTTAATTTGATTGTATTACAGTTGTAGATAATTTTAAACTACAAGAACCACTCATTTTCTTACAGTTATGTTGGATATAATAGTTTATATGGATAGATGTTAAGTCTATAATAAATTAGCAACAGTAACATCTGTCAGAATATCTCTGACAGCTGCCACTTAAAAAAAACAGCATTCTATGTTGGCTTGTGTCATTATGACTGTCAATATTATATATCTGACAGTTGCAAAATTATATAATAACATGAGAATAACACCAGCAGGCGTTACAGTTAGTAAAATCCTTCTGACAGCTGTCAAATTATAAGAACGGTAATCTTTTCAGATTTGACCTTCTTATCTGTCAAAATATGTCTGAAAGTTGTAATATTATAGGTTTGCAGGTTAGGTAATTTTTCTGAAATCTGTCAAATTATAAAAGCACTTAATTTTTTTCTTGTTGCGGTGGTTGTAATAGTTAATATACTTGTAATAACTGCCACTGCAACTGCAAAATTGTAAAAACAATTACTTTTTATGGTTATAGGAGAAATACACTTTTTTTCAGATTTTATGTAGCTGTCAATGCTATTTTTAGCAAGTAAAATGATAAAATCTGAAAAATATTTTTTTTGTACCTATTTTGACACTTGCATCAAAATATATCTAACTGTCAAATTGTAAAACTACTTTTTCCGAAAGCTGTCAAAATATAAAAACACAGTTTCTTACTGCTTTAGCGAGTGTAAGAGTCGAAACGTTTATGAGAACTGTCAAACTGTAAAACTGGTTACTCTTTAACGATATGTTTGACAGCTACTATACCTTATTTCAAAAAGAGAGAGACAAAATTCTGAACGGACCCAAATGACAGTTGTTTCTTATTGTCTGCAAGCAGGGAAAAATCACATTATGCAACGATCTGTTATTTCTGTTCACTGTCAAACATTCTGACATTGCTTATATCACAGCTATATCAAAAATAGCTTTATTTACTATAATAACTACATTAATTTATCTATTTTTCGGTGTAGATTAGTTCTCTCTTACCTTACTTATCCGAGAATGTCACGTTTGAAATAAGGTATAGATCATAAAAACATTATTACAATTATAGCTGTCAAAATAAAACTGACGGCTGTAATAGTGATTTTTTTTTACAATTACGAGGGTTACAATCAAACAATTCAAAAAATCTTATTTGAACTATAAAATATGATTTGACGAAATCTGACAGCTGTCAATTCTCGCAGGTAATATCATTTTTATGAAAGCTATCAAACTGTAAGGGCGCTCATTTCCTTATTCTTTTGCGGACGTAACGGTTAAAGTATTATTATTTTTTACGATATCAACAGGTGTAATGGTCAATGTATTTTTAGCGTCTGTCAAATTGAGAAGATTTTAATTTTTTAGCTGTAAAAATATCTCCCATACTTGCAAAACTGCACAAGGAGTCACTTTCTTCTATTTTGGCAGTCTTAACTATCAAAATACGTTATAAATAATAATTTTTGACAGCTGCCAAATTATGAAAGCAATTGTTTTCCTATTACTTTAATAACTCTGATAGTTATAATACTTCTGACAACTTGCGAACTATAAAAGGAGCAAATATATTTGGCAGTTGTCAAATTGTAAAACCATATTATTATATTTTTTTAAAAACCTGTCAAAATATAAAAATATACAGTTACATATGTCTGACAGCTATCAGACAGATATCATAGTTAGTTAGTTTTACAATTTTGACGTTTACTCCAGATAGTTAAAATATTTCTTTTTGTTCTTCCTCTGACAGTTGTCAAACTGTGCAAGCAACAAATATACTTGACAATTGTCAAATTGTTACAGGTTTAACACGCTTTAACAGTTAAAATGCTTCTGACACCTATCAAATTATAAAAACGGATATACTCTTTACGGATATGTGTGATAGGTACTCGATTGTAAAAGTAACTGTCAAAATAGAATTGACAGATGTAAAAGTTTAATTTCTTATCTAAGTTTGATAGACGCCAAATTGTATAAATAACAAAATACAACTGACAGCTGCACAACTGATGACAACCATCAGCTGTAAAACTGTAAAGTCGTCACTGTCAACTGTGAGAACTGTCAAATTTAAACGATTCTATCCGTCAAAATATAAACAAGAGCACAAGTACGTCAAAAATATGTAAGATTTTGATATGTATGGGAACTGTAAAAAGACAATTTTTTAAATAACATTTTTATAATTGACATCTGACTCATTCGTTACAGTTTTGACAGTTTCAAAGAGTACTATTTGTTTCTTCAAGAAACGTTTAGTTTTCTAGTTAATTAATAACATCAGGAGGTGACGCAGAAAATAAAAAAAGTTTAGTTCTAGTAAATGATATCTCTAGAGTCGCAAGATCCGTTTAAGCTATCTGGATTTAGTATTAATCAATCACAAGGTTTCGAAATTAACAAAATATAAAATTTATTAGTGTAATCGCATAATTATCTTCGTTATAAGTCCTTTTCATATTAAAATTTGTTTTGCGTTGATTTTAAAATAAAATCGTTTCACGATAAAACTTCGCCATTAAAACTGCTTTCAATTCAGCGTCCACCTTTCTTCCCAATTATAGAAAAACAATCTTAGCTTCGCATTCATTCTCTTGAGGATTGTGAATTCTTGTATTGTATAGCGATAGAATAGCAAACAAACAGGTCATTAAATGGGGTGGATGCGGGTCGTTCCGGATGTTATTCGTATTTTAGAAACAATTCACCACGGTCACAATAGGAACTAAAGACGTAACAAAGAGGTGGAAAGGTATTCGGTGAAACTTTAAAGTAAGAAGAAGAGTTAAAATCAAGACGAAATGAATTTATCTGTCCTCGAATTGTTTCACTTCACTTTTAAAAGCACTCGCTTTATATCCTTCGAAATTCACTTATTCATTCATAAAGATGATATTTCTGTCATCCGTTCCCGTTAAGTAAAGATGAGAAAGTCCGTGAAAAGATATATTTTCACATATTTACGTCTAGACATCAATATATACCGTATATAACTCAGCAGACATAAACAGTTTTATGTAAATGTATTCGAAATTTTCGCTATAAAATTGCCAGAGTTTCTGAAAGCCGGAATGTATAGACAGACCAAATGACGCCCTGGCATAGTTACAGCATCGATTTCGAATTAATCTAACTCGGAGGACGCGTCTCCTCCTACATTTTAGCGTTCGCATGGAGATCAAAGTGATTAATATGCCGACGGGCGCCAACGCAATACGAGAAAGCCGTAGTAGTTTTGATTTTTTGGCCGGCTACTGCTGTGGGACGAGGACGTATTTGGTGCAAAATCGGACCGATCAGACTTTGCCCTTCGAAAGTGGAGCACTTCGTCGTAGACGACGCCAGCCAGCTCGGTGATGATTTCAATATGTGTAGGATGGTATGTATGTATGTATATATGTATATGTGCACTTTGGGTAGTAGAAAATGTTTAAATTAAGATATGATGAATCATAAATAGAAATTATCGGGAAAGTTCTGGGTGATACAGTACGAGTTTTGTCTCTCAAACCCTCGAAATCGAAATTAGATCAAAATTGTAAAATCCACTTGAAGTAGGTATTCTAATCATCAAAATAATCTGTCAGTTGTCAAATAAAACTCGTTACTTTTTATATATGTAGGAACTTTGCCGTTGAAAAGCTGTCAAACTACGAAAGCAGTTAATTGTCATTTCTGACAGGTGTCAAATTGTATTCTACAATTGCAGCTGGTCAAATACATCAAAAATATTCCAAATACTGCCAAATCGAGATAACACTTATGAAACAATTAATTCTGGTAGCTGTCAAATTGTAAAAATGATACTTTTTCGAGTTTCAAAATTACAGTTGTCAAAATACAATTAATTATTTTCACTATTTTGACAATTGTAACTATCAAAATATTCCTGACAACTGTCATCTAACATTTTTTCTCATAGTTTCATAGCTTATAGCTTTACGAATGTATCTGTCAAAATATTTCTGACAGTAATTTGTTGCAAGTTACACAATTTTAGCTGTCAAACCGTAAAACTTTTTATTTTTTTTATTGGGCAGTTCGAAACATCAACATTTGTCTGACATCTTGTAAGGCTGTCAAACTATAGAAGCAATTACTGCCTTACTATACTTTGTAGACGTAACAGTTAAAGTGTTAATTTTTGACTGGAATTGTACGATTTCACAATTGGAGCTGTCAAAATATATCTTGCAACTGTTAAATTGTAAAATGATTTTCTACAATTTTGACAATTGCAACTAGATGTTAAAACATAAAATTTATTTTACTACTGTTTTAGTAGATGTAATAGTTCAAACACTTCTGACAGATGTCTAATTGTGAATACAGTAATATTTGACAGCATGATTTTCAATTTTTCAGGTTTGACAATTATAGCTATCAAATCACATCTTCCAACTGTTCTAAGAAGTTATTTTTTCCTATTTTGACAGTTGAAACTATCAAAATAAGTTTTCTGAAAGTTGTCTAACTATGAAAAAAAAAATTTCTTACGGTTTTAGTTTCTAATAAATTTTAAACTGTGATAATACCTAAGTTTTTTTTTATGGCATTAGCAGGTGTCATTATTAAGATATTTCTCACAGCTGTCAAATTTGCGTAACACTAACTTGCAAGTTTTGTAATTCTTGCTGTGAACACAGACGCCGCAGCAGTAAAGAGCTACAGAAATAGCTGTCAAATTGGAAAAACAATTTTTCAGGTTTGACAATTATAACTGTCAAAGCACATCTTGCAGTTGTCCCAAAAAGTTGACGGTTGCAACTAACAAAATAAGTTTTGTGAAAGCTGTCAAACTACGAAAAAACTAAGTATAAGTATTTTATGGTATTAACATTAATTGTCAAAATATTTCCCACAGCTGTCAAATTGGTGTAACACTAACTTGCAAGTTTTGTAATCCTTGCTGTCAGCATAGACGCCGTAGAAATAAAGAGCTACAGAAATAACTGTCAAATTGGAAAAAATATTTTCAGGTTTATCAATTATAGCTGTCAAAGCACATCTTGCAGCTGTCGCAAAAAGTTGACGGTTGCAACTAACAAGATAAGTTTTCTGAGAGCTGTCAAACTACGAAAAAAATAAATAACTCTTTTATGGTATTAACATAAATTGTCAAAATATTTCCGACGGCTGTCAAATTAGAGTAACATTATTTTTCAAGTTTTGTTACCTTTCGTTGTTGTCAACATACATTCCGCAGCGGTAACATTGTAGAATGAGTTATATTTAATATTATAGATAACTGTATCCCTCACAGTATTTCTGACAGTTATTAGAGCCTGGGGGCTGGTGGGGGTTGGCGGGAAATTCTCTCCATATATGGCAATGGTAAAATGTTTTAAAATTTCGATGTAAGAAAGAATTGATAAAAAAAGAATTGCAGTAAAATTTTGAAGTAATCTTTTAATTTTCATGAGAGTTGCAACTGTCACAAACATTTGACACATATTTGACAGAAGTCATATTGTAGAAAAATTCTTTATAGTTTTTTGTAATAGCTGCAGCTAGTGAAATTGGAGATAAAAATATTTCCTATTTTGACAGTTGTCACATTCTCAACACGTCTGAAAGCTGTCAAAAGTATGAGAGCATTTATTTTGTTACTATTTTGACGGACGCAGCATTTAATGTAGTAATTTTTTATTATATTAAATTAGGTGATGGTTGGAACTGTCAAAATACGTTTAGTAGCTGCTGAATTGATGGTAGAAACAGTGACTTTTCTTTATCTGTTTGTCAGCTGTCAAACTGTGGAAATTTCTCACAGTTTCTGGATTAATCTATTGCAGATATTAAATTGTAAATCGAGCGATTTTAGAAGCAGATATGTCTGATTCTGAAAAGAGTGACTTTTATTGAAATGTGACAATTATTACAGTGACAATATTTTTGACAGAATTTTGGGAAAATATTTTATCAAATAAGTACCAACGACATCCTGCAATTGACATTCGACCTTTATTAATCTTTTTATGACCGCTGTTTAGTATCAAATAATGATAAGTGTTTATTTTAATTGAATTTAATTATCGCTGTTTAGTCTCTGTAAAAGATATACTTCTATTTGGATATAAAAGAATTATCACATAAATGTTTGCGGTTTTACACAGTCATAACGTCGACGTAATTAAAACTGCACTTCGTAGAAACCATTATCGACGAAACGGAGTCATAAATCCGACCAATTGAAATAAAACACGACATCTTTAAACAATATAATAGATTTGTTGTATTTATTCTTCTACCTGCTAATAAAATAAGCTTGTAAATTATAAAAGCCGAAATAAGTAATAAAAGAATGAAATGAAGAGCGAAAAAACATCTTCGTATATGTATATAGAGTCCTCGAAATATTCCATAGTCGTAAAGTGGCGGCGGCTAGCGTAGCTACCTGCGCAAATTGTCAAGAATTTATATACGGTGGATCTATATCGTAAAAAAGAAGCATTCCTTACAGGTGTATTATCCGGTCCTCGACGAATGCTAAATCGGCATGCTATGCGCCGCAAGTCGATTTCGAAAAAGGCATCCAATTACCATAGCCCTGCCTTAATTCTGAACATGAAATTTATACGGTACGGTCATGCGAACAGGAGGCCGTGTTGCCTGTGTAGCGGTGGTAGAAGAGAGAGTCGGATTCGGATATGTGTGTAATGTACTACAACTGAACTGTGAGGAATATACGAATTTAAAAAAGTGACTGTCGAGAAGTATAAGCAGGTGCTTCAGCAGATGCTCTTTCTGGCGGATGTTTTTTTTTTCGAGTTTCTTTTACTTATTTTTATGTACCCGTGGAATTAACAGTTTCATGAGATTCAACGCGATGTAAGGATGTTGGAAAAATGTTGTGTCGTCGTGTAGAAAGTTTTGGGGAATTTATTCGATGACCGATAAGGTGTATAAATATGTTCTTCTACAAGGACAATTTTGGGAAATTGTAATCATCTTATAAGTCCTTGTAGAATTCTTATAGCAATAATGTGTTTGTCTTCATTTCTTCTATTGTAGCTCATACGAATCAAGTATAGAATGGATATTATGCGACGCAGCATACTCTCATGTGGTGACTATTCCTAAGGCTGTCAAAGATCCTCAATTTCCCTAGAATCATAGTTTTGAGCAGATTAAAGGAAGAATTTTTTCTCAAACCTATCATTCAGGACGAGCAATTCGGGTTCCAGGAAGGACTAAGCATCGATTATCAATTGCTGCATATCAATCCCTAAACCAGAGAAAGATCCATTATTCCCTCAAAATTATCCACTTATTTCCTTAATAATCTGCCTAGCCAAAGTGGCAGAGTCCATCATCCTGTCACAGCTTAAGGAGGAACTGTTCGTAAACGAACTCATTCAAGACGAACAATTTGGTTTTCGTGAGGGTTCATCCACTGAATTCCAGTTATTCCATTTAACTGAAGCCATTCGTGACGCATTGGAAAAAAGGGAAACTCTGGGTGCCGTGTTTCTTGGCATAGCCAGAGCTTTTGATACGATTTGGCATGAGGGTTTGGTATTCAAAATGATATCAAAAGGCATAAAGGCATGCCCTAGCTTGTTCCTTCTACACATGTCCGACCTTTCAAAGTCTGAGGGTGTTGAGTTGGCCATCTACGCAGATGACACTGCCATTTATACGACTGCAAGTAACGAAAATCATCCTTGTCACAGGCTAAAGCACTCTATAGACAAAATTCTATCTTGGGCCTCCAGGTGGAGACTGAAGATAAATGAGGAGAAGATTTTTGCAGTACGGTTTACAATAAGACTGCGTCCTCCACCGGAAAATCTATTCATCAACGACTTCAGGCTCCCTTGGAGTCCCTCTGTGGTTTACTTAGGAACGAGACTGGATTCTCGACTCACCCTGCGGTTCCATATAAATAGGTTCATCGAAAAGTTTAGCACGGCACGAAATATTTTTTATCCGTTTCTGTTTCCAAGAAGTATACTATTGCTCAGGATCAAAATCCAAATTTATTTTACTTTCCTAAGACCGATCATTACCTTCGACGCCTTAACTTGTTCTAGCCTAACAAAAACTCATTTTAAAAAACTCGAGATCTTTCAAAACAGGATTCTGTGACTCATCACTGGTGCTCCGTGGTTCGTTCGGAACCAGCAGTTGAGAGATGACCTAGGAATACCTACACTCAAACAGCACGTCATCATGCTGGCCAGAAACACTCAGTAACGTATCGAAAGATCCGGGAATCCGTTAATCAGTAGATTAGCAAACTTGGATCCAGACGGACTTTTCCCTATGGTGATCGTTAGAAGGGCCCTGGCGTTGGACGAAGACGAAGATTAGATGATCATTTAATCCATTTAACAACTCAGTTCAGCGAGAGAGAACAGAGAGATAACAAAGCCTCTCATATCTAGCCCAACATAGGGCAACCCTAGAGGAGAAGAGGGAAACCTTCGAGCTCAGAATCAGAGAGGCTGTACGAAACTGGATGCAAGTTCGCGAGACTTTGCGAGCGGTGTTCCTGGATATTGAGAGGGCCTTTGATATGGTCTGGTAAGCTGTTTTTTTTTGGGTTAAAGAGTCCATCTCCATTCCAAAACAAGGAATCTCCGGTGTTCCACAGGGTTCCCTTCTTGTACCAACGTTGTTTTTGCTTTATATGGCAGATTTACCCAAAACTCCCCAGGTTGAACTAGCGATTTACGCCGATGACACGGCTCTTTATACTTCATCTCGCAATGAAGAGATCTTGTGTAGAAGACTCCAAGCACAAGTTGATGCTATAGCCGAATGGGGATCTAAATGGAGGCTAAAATTAAACGAAATTAAATTTATAGCCATCAGAATTAGGAGGAGACACAGGTTGGCCCCAGATAATATCCATGTCTGTCCATATCATCAAGGAGGGTGGCAATGAATATGTTGTAAAAGTTGTTGAGTGTTGTTGATTGACGAGGAGAGTTTGATAAAACTTCCTTCTAACTACTCTGTTTATAAAGATTTTTTGGGTGAACGTTAGAATGTGAAAATATCACTTTAGATATGTTTTAGATCTTAACAAAAAGGTGTATAAAATTTTCCAATGAAATCCTGAAAGGATTCTAAAGATTAACGACATTATCCCAACATTTCGCTACCTATTGCGGCTTCTCTGAAGATAATTCCATTATATATCTCTTAAGTACGACTGTCAATCACCTTAAAAGCTTTCCAATTTATTAATTCCTCTTCGAATAACGGCACGTATTAAAATAGACGAAGCTTCGATCTGCATAGCAGAAAAGCAGTCTAAAAACTCGTCGAATGAATTCTTGTCGCTGAATCTAACAAACGACTATACTCAACGATTTCATCCTCTAAAAAGACTGACGTAATTAACTTACATCGCAGATGTAGATCTTGGCGATTAACTTTTCTGTGTCTTCAAGTATGCTTGATAAATGGCACGGAGATTCTAGTATACGCATTCCTTTAAAGAATGGAAAGAGGAACATCTGCCTAATATCCTTCATTCTGACATGGCGTGGTCTGCTCTCAGTCGTTCGATCAATTTAAATTGATGTCTTAATTAGATACTAGCGCACTAATTACGAATCGTAATTAGTTCTAATTACGTAAAATTAAGATTGAGAGGATTCAAATCAGAGTCTATATTCGGAACATCAATTTTGACAAGCGCGTTACGTCAATTAGCACAGAGAGGGCGCGCTCTTCTTAATATTGCTGTTGGAGATGTGAGGTGTTCAGATTGCCGTGCTTCGTTACGTTTAAGTTTGTTTCTAATCGAGTTTTCTGTAAATTAAGAAGTTGCAGCTAACAATCTAACGATATTTTTCCCCACCATCACCAGACACGTTCGATATCTTAAATTATTCTCTATCTATAAAGGAGGTGTTGTTCGAGTGCCTGTTTCATCAGGGGTGAAACACGGATAAAAGACCTAACCCTCTAGTCGAGACGCAGCGGTGTCTAAGCGCGCGCACATATGCGGTATAAGGGTAAAATCCATGGGGGGTGAGACTATCGGAATACAAAATCGTCCCTATAGATGAACCATATAGTAAGGGAATTGTACTGTGTAAGTAATTTCAGAAGAAACTTTACTATACTGTACGTTTTCGTATAATTACCAATATCTGAAAGTTTCTCGATCGTGGAAAGGTAACCTTGAAAGCGCGCGAGAAAGCATGTGAAGAGTGCTTTGGATTGAAGTTCTCTCGCTGTTAACAAAGGAAATGTTGTGTAATCGTACAATCATCGATTAGTTTTTCAAACGTCGAAAGCGATTCAGCGAGAGAGGCCTGCCTGTTTTAAGGGTCGTTCTCCGTGTGTACGTGGTGCTCCTTTTTAACACCCTCTTCTTCCATTGTGAATAAATATGTTGGGAGCGATAATAATGGCGTAGGATAATACGATAAAGGAACATCTTTATTTCCTTTCGTTCTAATTCTAAGATTCAATCGTCTCTAGTAATTGTTTACGTTCAGCGAATCTAATATGTTTGTCTCTTTCGTGAAATAAAAGAGAAGGAAAACACGAAAGCGAAACTGGAAAAAAAAACGATTATGGTGCGACGAGATGCTTTTCGGAATGCATTAAATCACTATTAGTCATCGTGAGGGAGCGACGACGTCAAAACCGGCTATTCGAATTCCATCGGGGCTTAAGTTTAGGTCCAGCTATTCGGACGATTTTCCAAAATAAATTTCGTGAGATTACACGTCGGACGATTATTTAATTTGCCAGAGCTTCCGAGAGAATTAGGATTTATGGACAGGATATGGTGAAATCGTGTAAATACGTTGATACTCTCTACTCCGGGAGGAGGACGATGAAAAAATAAAACAAAAAAAAAACTAATATAAATGAAGGGTACAGGGGAAAAAAGATGAATGTCACAAATACTACTCTTTGAGAAAAATGTACTTGAAAATTGCCCTTCTTTATTGATCTTATATGAAATTTACGTATAATGTTTTTTTTTTGAAAATAAAATTTAAAAATCTACATTAATAATGTCCAAGTTGTACTGATTTTTGTTGCCATGGTAAAGAACCGGCAGATGAATTGTAAAAGTCTAACTAAAAATGCTTCATTTGCTTCTTGTTCTATTTGAGGCTATTGGAAGTAATTGAGAATCACACATAATTTATCTTCTTCTTGGTCTGCAGTACAGATTGTATGCTTACGAATGAAATTATGAAGAACACAAGTTGCTTTTACAATATCATCTACAGTATCCAATTTGCATTCAAATGGCCTTCAATACACCCGAAATCTGGCTGAGAATATACCGAATGCACACTCTACAGTTTGTCGAGCTCGAGACAATCTGGTAATAGAAAAATCATGATGAATGTATTAATTAATTTATTTAATATATTTACATATAGTTAAACATTTTATATCTAAAGTTATGAGTAACTTGACGTTTTGGAAAAGGTCGTATTAAATGTATGGTTAAAGGAAACGCTTCTCCTGCAAAAACATATGGCGTACCGGATTCTTGACCAGGTAGAGGCCTAGGTTGTGGTATTTCTAATGTATTATTGTTTAATCTCTTTCCTAAACCACTGCGCTGCTAGAAAAAAACATTTCCATCACTACGAGGGAGCGTTTTTATATTCGCGGAATGGGGGATAAGGGGTGGAAATAAAAAAACCAAATTATTTTTCTTTTTCAATATATTCACCTGCAAGACGGATACATTTTTCACATCTTTCAATTAATTTATTTATACCCTCATAAAAAATGATTTCTCTTTATCTGAAAAATACGCCGAAACTGCCTCCTTGACTTCATCATCGGTAGTAAATTTTTTACCCCGCAGCTCTTTTTTCATTTTCGGAAATAGGTAATAATCACTCGGGGCCAGGTCTGGGCTGTAGGGTGGGTGATTCACAATTTCGAAGCCCACCTTATGCAGGGCAGCTAACGCAACGCGGCTCTTGTGGACGGGCGCGTTGTCGTGCAAAAGCAGCCCACCTTTCGTCAATTTTCCCCGTCTTTTCTCTTTAATGGCTTCTTTTAGTCGCTCTAATATTGAAGCATAATATTCTCCGGTTATAGAAACACCTTTATCTTTATAATCAATCAACAATATTCCTTCCGAGTCCCAAAATACCGTTGCCATGAGTTTTCCAGCTGATTGTGACACTTTAAATTTCTTGGGAGGTGCTGTGCCCTTTTTATGCCACTGCATGGAGTCTTGTTTGGACTCAGGTTCATAATGATGAACCCAAGTTTCGTCTCCAGTAACAATTCGATTCAATACACCATCCTTGTCTTCATTACAGAGGTCCAAAAATGCACGCGAACACTCTACGCGCTGTTGTTTTTGCGGCGGCGTGAGCATTCTCGGCACCCATCTTGCTTTGACCTTAGACATGCCGAGATGATGGTGTAGGATTTTAAAAATTGTTGTATCGGATACTCCAACCATTTCTGCGAGTTGTTTCTTCTTTAGTCGAGCATCTTCGAGTACAATTTTTTCAACTTTTTGGATAAGTGCTGGCGTGGTCACCTCAATGCTCCTGCCCGGCCTCGGGTCGTCTTCAAGGGATTCCCTTCCTTGTTTAAATAAACTATGCCACTTGTACACCATGGTTTTTCCTGGACAAGAGTCGCCGTAAACCAATGACATCTCATTCATTATGGTCGCGACTGATTTTCCTTGCCTGGTAAGGAACTTTATAACGGCACGATATCCGATTTTTTGCATATTTCACTTTTCACTCCTGATTATGTTACTTGGTTGACGAATGCTCAAAGACTAACTGTCTGTGGTCTTCATTCACTTCTCTAAGGCCGAACGGTTGTTCCCAAGCCCTTTAATAATCTGTGAATGTCCTTCTTAGGACAGGAAATGTGAGTTTTAAAAGACGTAATCGCTGTCTAGTGTGACTAATTTGGATTGTATAAGAAGACTATGGTAATAGAAAGTTAGTCATCAATCGCCAGAATCCTTCTTATTCTCACCCTAGGGGGCGGTCTGTCGGAGTCGAGAATGGCCAGCTGGCTGATGAGGGATTTTCTGATCTTTCAACCCTTTGTAGCGTCTTCGTTGCCAGGCTTGTCACAAATCGTTCAGCGATTGGACTCCAAGATCATCGCGGAGTTGTGATTTCTAATGAACCAAGGCGATCCCGCGATGAGTCTTAGGACTTTGTTCTGTAGTGTTTCCAGCTTTTTAAAGGTGGGTTTTAGCCACACTCGACCACGGTAGCGCGCCGTAGGTGATGATCGGTCGTAAAAGGAGTAGTAGATTAATATTTTGATTCTGAGCGAAAGACCACTTCTTAGAACAAAGCAAGGGATAAACACAAATTTTTTGGCCGCGTTGAACTTCTCAATCGTTTTGTTGATGTGGAGTCGCAATGTGAGGCGTGCATCAAGTCTCATCCCCAGATAAAGGACGGAAGGGCTCCAAGGCAGCCTGAAGTTGTCAACAATGATATTATCCGGTGGAGGGCGGCGCCTTTTCGTAAAGCGAATGGCTACGCATTCAGACTCGTTAATCTTCAGTCTCCACCTGGAGGCCCAAAAGAACATCGTCCAGATACTGTTGAAGTCTGCGCTGAAGAAGATTCTCATCTGTCGACACCGTGTAAAGGGCCGTGTCATCGGCGTAAATTGCCAGTTGGACAGCCTCTGCCTTGGGGATATCTGACATATAAATTATAAAATAAGCTAGGGGCCAGGAGGGAACCCTGCGGGACTCCAGCAGCGATTGGTCGGCTAGATGAGAGGTGACCACCATATCGGGCGGAAAAAGGTTCTATTATCGAGGTTCGAGTAAACAATTCTTGTCAGATTGGAGTTGATGCCGTTAGAGATTATCTTGTGTACTAGGCCCCCATGTCAGACCGTATCAAATGCTCTTGCGATGTCTAGGAAGACAGCGCCGAATGTCTCTTTCGTTGCTCAAGCGCATCGCGTATAGCTTCCGTTAGCCGGAAAAGTTGAATTCCGTGGAGTGAGCTTCCCGGAATCCAAACTGTTCGTTCTGAATTATTCTGTTTATAAATAGCTCTTCCTTTAATCTTGCAAGAACGATTGCCTCCACTACTTTAGCGAGGCAGGATATTAATGAGATGGGACGGTAGCTCTGTGGGAACAATGGGTCTTTGTTGGGTTTGAGGATGTTACCACATCTCCGGGAAATATCCCAGACAAGACGGCACTTGATGATTTGGACCAGATCGGTAAGTGTGTTGATAGGGAAAGGGCCAAATTGGTTATGGAGTCCCTTCCAGGGGCTTTACCATGGAAAAGGTCTTGATGATTTGTGTAATCTCCTCGAGGAGGTAGGATTCGACGATAGCTCATTAGACTAACTGTCTAATAACAGTGAAACTTCGTATTTATACTAATTATGAGTCGCTGCACAGGCCACACCCCCAATGCGCCTAATCACCCCCCTACAACCCGCTCATTCCGCGAATATAAAAACGCTCCCTCGTAAATCGACTCATTGAACCTATGTACATATGTCGATTGTGATAAATTGATAATTCGCATCCACAGTGGTCATTAGAACTATAGAGCAGTATTGCTTGTAATTAAAAAAAGACGGCCCACTCTTAGGTGTTTTTTAATGGTAACATGTTTTCCGTCAATTGTTCCTAAGCAGTTGTAAAATTGCCATTTTTTTCAAAATCTCCTGCAATATTTCTCCACATATCTACTGATGGACTTGGCATAAATAACGGCTGCAAGTGCTCTACACGCTTCACTTACTATTTTAGAAACAGTTCTTTCTCCCATTCTATAAGAAAATGCAATACTTTTGAATGTATCACCAGTTGCCAGATATCTAAAATTATTTTTATTATTGAACAAATAAATATATAATATTTTCTGTTTTTAGGTCAAGCACTTAAGGAGATATGGAAACTACGACACTGTCATCGTGATGCTTGCGTAGGGGTACAAAAACTAAAACTTGGGCATATCAGAAACAAATGGAATTTCTATTGCCATACATGGCAAATAGGAATACTACAAGAAACATAAAAAACAGCCCGCAAGGTGAGACTGAAGATATTTCTGAAATTGTTGACATTCCTTCGACTTCTGTTGGGACCCTTGATTCTGAAGGAAATGAGGGTGAGCCAGAACAAAGGCAAGAAAACCATGTTGAAGAGTCAGAGCGCGCTTCATCAAATGTTTCTACTCCACAAACACAAATTTCAAAGAAAAATTGATGATTTATTGCAACAAACTTTAGAAAATCATTTCGTTGGTGGGAGAGAAAGAGATGACGAACGTAAACGGCATCACAGCGGCGAATAAAAAAGAAACTGTTTGATGCAGTTCTGGTTGAGGAGGAGAAAATATACATATTTCATGAAACTCGACATCCCCGAGATATCTACACGCACACAACTTCTGAATCTGATTCTGATTCAGAATCTAGAAAATTTTTGTTAATACTGTACACTTCCGAAAAGCTCACACAGAAAACTACAATTACTATGTTCAATGCGCGCTTACCAACCGAGGCAGAGTTCAGGAATGCTTTTCCCTTCTAGTACTCTGCCAGACTGTGCTGGGCTATGCTGCGCTCAACGTGCGGCCGGCCTTAGGGTCTTCACAGAACCTTTTAAGAAGTTGTAGGTTGTCATATTTCAAAGTAGATATAGGAATTATCTGATTGTATTTTAATTCTGGTAATTCGAAGTGATTAGCTGCTAAATTATTAACAGTTTTCAATTTCCATTTAATTGGACTGCTTTCAAATGAACATTTTTTTTAAATATCGTAAGATGGTTTACTCCATGATCGAAATTTGGTTTGATCTTCGCAATCCATGATATTCAACGGACTAGGCTTTACTCTGCCGTTCCTAATCTGATCAGTCCAACCAGAAGGTAATACGACGACAGCTTTTTGGTTAATGAGGGCCATATTACGGTCGCATTCTAGATAGCTGTGGCCGCGAATAGGAAATGTGACTTTGCAATAGTCGAAATAATGTATAGTTTTTATTCTGACCATTACATGAATCGCAGACGATTTCCAATTCTTCTACAGAGCTATTCAAGTGATTGAACAGAAAATCAACCCCATCCGATCCCTTTTTTGCAGCTGTTTCGTATAGTACAGGGTGGCCAAGTAAGAATGCAAAGTGTTGTATCTCTTAAACTATTCATCGTAGAGACTTGCGGTAATATTTTTATAGTAAAGTGGGTTAAAGAAGACAGTGGAAAATATTTTCCGATTTCCAAGGCCCTGCAGCCACTTGACGTTGCCTTCTTTGGTCCTCTTTCGACCTACTATGACCAAGAAATTACGTTGTGGCTAAAGACTAATCCTGAGAGGACCGTTTCCGTTTACCAAATTGCATCTTTTTTTGGGAGGGCTTACAGCAAAGCTGCTACCGTTGCAATAGCGCTTAATGGCTTTAAAACTACTGGAATTTCTTCATAGAATCCCCACGTTTTTCCAGATCAACTTTTTTTGCCGAGTTCTGTTACAGACAACTCAACAATACAAAGAAATAATGACAGTATCGCAGACTTACAGCAGTCTTTTACAGACCCAGGAAATAACGATCCAACATCATTCAAACAGATTGGCAACGAAATGAAAGATAATAATGCCATCCATCAACCAAGGATCAGTCGTCTACCAGCACACAGTCTGTTCTAAACTTTGGTTTCATGAAAACATGTTTGAGTTTTATCATTATCATTAAAATTATTAGGGAATTGTTTGCAGTATGTCATTTTGCCTGATAGTGGTAAGGCAAAATGACACTTTCAATATATCATTTATACATTGTTTTATTGTATTTAGATCATCTCGGAGGCACAAACATTTTTTTGTTATCTCTTTTGATGAACACTGATTTCAAATATCAAATCATGACATTAAAATTATAAACCTGAAGTGCTTGTTGTGCACTGATACCATTTATGTCAATACTAAAGGTTAGTAAAGAATTATGAGTGCCATTCAGCTTAGTGTAGAATGTACATGCGTAAATGGACAATCCTTTTTCTTCCCTTGAACGCGTGACATTCATTTTTTTTCACTGTATACTAAACTTTTAGATCGATATATCTCGCGACACTCATTCTTATTAGCCCTGTACGATTACTTTATCAAACAATAACGGCTCTGAACTGCAACTTTACGTACTAATTTGAAAACGACCAAATAATAAAACATGGGTCAAATATTGAAATTGAAGCTTCAGGACGAAAATGTCGAAAATTGTTTCAAAATATTTACACCACACCCTGCATATTTCCAAAACAAAAATATTTATTAAAGATGCAGAATCAGATTTCTGTATAGGAGCTTTTACAGGATATTAAAACGACCGGAAAGGATTTCCACAAATAACTGTGTCGCCCAATCACATTCGGCATGCACCCATTCCGTCCAGGAACTAAATAAATCTGGAGCGCAAAAAAAAGAATCCCGTACGTTTTAAAAGGTTTCCGACGTACCCGCATTATTACACGGCTTTAAGTGGAATATTGGACGTCCATTTCCACCCCTCCTCCCAAAACCCCTTCAGATTCCTTCCGATATAAAAAGTCTTCGGTTGCAACCCTCGTCCGCGGTTCGGACAGTTTAATGCACAAGGTGTCACCAGCGTTACACAAGCATCAGGGTGGTAGACGATGTTGAGGGGTTGAAGTTTCCGCGTGAAACGAGGGGGTATCCTGTGGCTCGTAGCGCGTGTGCTTTGTCGTGCAAATGGGAAGGTTACGCCCTCCGGCCGTAAAATTAATAAAACTGCCGTAAAATATATTATGCGATATGATAGAGTTGGAACGTTTATGGATTTATGTCCTGTTTATGTACTGACAAACAAGATCGTTACCGGCGTTTATTAGTATATCTTGATTTTGATCGCTATAGTTTATAGTTATAGGGTAATTTATATGGTTGTGGTCTGCCGGTTGGGACTCTGACCGGAATAATTACAATTCTATATCTTTGACTGGGTTGATCCTTTCGGTGGACTAGAACCCTTTAGAACTGTTATTACTTATAACTTTATAACCTAATAATGTGATAAACGATAAATGTCAACTTCAGAGTTGACATAACCTATAAAGTTTAATTATATAAACATGTCTTATAATAAAGAAATTCTAAACTCTGTCACTAAAATAATTGTTGTAAATGAGTCAGTTAAAACATCTTTTGTTAAACACTTTGTCTTAGATTTGACAGTCGTAACTGGATGATTCTAAACACAGTTATTTTGACAATTCTATCGTCAAAATAATTCTGGCAAAGTCAATTTGTAAAAGCAGTTTGAAATCTTTAACTATATTTGCTCTCCAAGATGAATTAGTACCGTCAAAATATTATCAATCGTCAAATTTTAAAACAGATTTTTTATAGTTTTTTTGATAACAATCAAATTTTTGAAAACATTAATTTTTTTCCAATGTGGAGTGTCGTAATTATCAAAAGATTTAATTCCAATTTTGACAGTTTTTCTACCTTTCCATCTATCTAATTTTCTTGCTTCCTGTCAGATTAAAAAGAGACTGTTTCTTAGTTGGCAGTCCCACTGTCAAAATATTTCAAAAAATTAGTAAAAGCTGTCAAATTGTAGGTATAAAAACAGTAAAATATTGTTAAAAAATATTTACCAAGACAGAGATAATTATGCAAAAAATTGGCAGCGTTTAATTAATAATTCATTGCAGAAATATAATTTGAAATTTTACAACAAATTTAATTGCCGTTTATTTTTTATGAAAATTGTGTCAAATATTTACGCCACACCGCTGTATATTTCCAATTAATCAACGAAAGGACAGTAAGGACAAACATTATAGTCCATTTAAATTTCCAAATAACAGATGGATATTAATATTATAAAATTTGACAGCTGTCAGGAACATCAGAATGATGAACGACTATTTTAAAATAAGAATTATTACATTAGATCTAACAATAATGGGACAGTGAAAACGGAAAATGCAAATGAAACTGCAATCGGAAATATTTTGACAGTTCAATAAAAGTTTTACAATTTGAAAGCCGTCAGAGATTTTTTTGATAAATAGGCAGATTTAATTGCTTTTTGTTTTTTATGAAAATTGTGTCAAATATCTACGCCACACCCCCGTATATTTCCAATTAATCAACAAAAGAACAGTTAGGACACAAACATTATATTCTGTTTAAATGTCCAAATGACAGTTGGATATTAATATTATAAAATTTGACAGTTGACAGAAACATTTTGACAGGATTCATTCATTTATTCATGTACCTACTAATGTTTTATCAAAAAAACTAGTTTTAAATAGAAACGCTTAATATGACTGAAACTGATTCTCATTTATTTTTCGTTAAATTACTACGCTTAGGGTGTCAACTTACCATGATGACTCATATTTTAAAATAAGATTGATCACATTAGATCCAACAATAATGTGACAGTCAAAACGGAAAATAACTGCTATCGGAAATATTTTGAGAGTTCGACTGTAAATAAAAGTGCTACAATTGCTCAATTGCTTGAAATATTTTGACAGTTGTCACCAGGTAAAGTTTTTTTTAGCTTGATAGGATTCAGGAATATTTTGACAGAAATATATAATAACAATTACGGAAATATTTTGACAGTTCGACCGTCAATAAAAGTTTTACAATTTGAGCTGTCAGAGATTTTTTTGATAGAATATTTCGGACAGCAGTTCCGACAGTTAGACTGTGGCAAAAGGAAAAACTATTTCAATTTGATAGAAGTTGTTGAAGAAATGTTTTAATCATTAATCTGATTATCTTTGATAGTTTACTACACTCCATTGCTTAAAATATTTTGACAGTTATCACAATCAGGGAAAGTTTTTTTTTGTTTGATAGGATTCAGGAATATTTTGACAGAAATAATAAAAATTTCATCGTTTTTGAAGAGTAAGGACAAAGATTTCGAACTGCTGTCTCAGATATTTTGACATAGGATCGTCACTCTCGTCTGAATAAAATTACATAAATTACATGATTGTCAAATTATATCGAAGGCTTTCACGGCCGAGTCTCCGTTATGAAGGCTTCGAGATTTTGACCGCGTATACAATACAAAATCAAAAATTATAAAATAAAAATACAAAATATGTGTAGGTATATAAAAACTCGACGTTTCGCCACTAATGTAAGTGGGTTCTTCAGGAGCAAAATTAGGTTAGGAGAGCCAGAAGAGCCAGAAACTACGCTAGAGACGAAAACCTTTTGACGGAGACTACTAATGCTTCTGTTTCCGACAGGGGGTGGCAAACATTATAAAACAAAACTACAAAATATATGCAACAAAATACAATGTGTTTGTGTGAAAGTGTGTCATTTCAATCTGGTCTTGCCGTTTTTAATTTTTACAAATTTCAAATCGAACAAATCAGTTTCTAGTCGCGATTTATATTACATACAATCATGATTAATGATTACCGTTGTAAACCGCTCTTGACATTGGGATCCTTCTCCAATAAGCCGCTCCCATCTTCATTATCTGTAATTTAAGGCAATTCGAAGTCGTTCCGAGTACCGGGGACGCGTAGGTTGGTATAGTACCGAACGATAGTGACACTTGTAAAACGTAAACATTCGAATTAAATTGATTGTAAACGTTTAACCACTTCTCGATTGTCTCAAGAGATTAAATGACGATGTTTCTTAGTTGTGTCGGTAGGAAATTTGATGTTTTAAAAATTTGTATCCTTATTACAACCCTTAAATACCTGTAATTGTACATACTTAAAATTCCACATAGAAGAGTCTAGAGTTTCCTTTCTTGTCGATACGCATTATTGTTTAGAATTTGCGGAGGTAGTTGCCAAAACAACTAAATACCGGATCCTTCAATAAACCTACACTCTCTGGGTTACTACTGTATTCACCTTGGTAGCCTACAAATCGTGTTTTGTACACCTCATTTGCCATTCAGGGAACTGTTAATTCGGATTATCGTCTACTTAGCAGGTATATATGCTGGTTATTTGAGTTAGAACTTATACGGTGAAGCATTTTAAATATAATGGTAGTACGTATATGTACAAGTTTTCTATTTATATTTAATTGGAATTGTAATAACTGATTATTGTGTTTGATCTTATCTTAACTCAATATGATTGTAATGACACAGAAAGTACATAAATCTCGATTATAAATTATAAGTGCTAAATAAAGTGTTATTTCATGTTGATATTGTAGTTGAAAGGCAAATGCGGTAATTTGATGTTATTGTATTTGCAAACTTTTAATCGATAAATTTGATACAATAATATATAATACAGTAAAATCTCGATTTCTCGAACTAATACAAAATATAAAGAAAAATAAGTAACAATTGATTTTTAATGATACAATTATGGTAAGTTCTTATTTCCTAAGCAAACATTGTATCTCCACATCTTTCAAGAGAGACTGTGGACCCGGTTTCCTTTTTGGGAAGGCTGTAGCCTTTTAATCAATCTTGAATAGTCGATTTTGCTAAATTATTTGCTAGCTTAACAGATATCCGAATGATTACTTCTACTTTTTTGTAGGGCAAGATATAGGGCATCTTCGTAGGTATTCTGTACCCCCTTCCCCCTCGATGGAAGTACTCAATTTTACTTCAGAATTGATCATGCTTGCATTGATCTCTTGCTTTTAACATTGTTGTAGACAACTTATTTCTCGGCCTCACTGACGATTCGATTCAAGAATGGATCGTTTTCTTAACGATTTCAAAATGAAATTACAGCTATGGATGAAATTTCCAGTTTTGAAATTAAACCAAAGCGTTTCACGTGTACTACAACCGACTCGATTGTGTGTAGATTTTTTATACTTCTTCTGGACCACCCACTCGACGTGGACACGCTGTATAAGTCAGGCACAATATACGACTACATGATGACTCATCAGCCTCCAGCGGACACGCTGTATAAGGGCCCTCAGGTCAAAATGCCAGCTTACCTGATTTTGACCTGGTTCTGAAAACAGTTTACGAGGGAGGGCATCAAAAACAACTGAAATGTCTTGATTTCAACACATTCGACAGCTATAAAATCAATTTGTTTTCCAATATGATTGAAACTATTAAGAAATTTTTGACAACTGTCAAAGTGTAAAAACAGTCATAAGTCAAAATAACAGTCAAAATATATACACCGTTATTCTTTCACAATCTAAACACATGTAGGTGTTGTAGTTTTTGTTAAAGCCCATGGAGATCTACAAAAGCCGTTATCTCTGCTTCTTGTTTTTGGAGAGAATTGAATCCCCTACCAGTTAAAACATTATTAGAAACTAGCACATTACAAAAACGGATATCTTTTACAATTTGACTGGTGTAGTTGTCAAAATATTTCTGATAGTTGCCAAATTTTCTGATATCTTGCTGTTACAACATACGTAACATTTCTGACGGCTGTCAAATTATACATACCGTCTGTCAAAACAGGTATATTTTACGATTAAAGCAGATATAACTGTGAAAATGTTAAACATCATCAATTTCTGACAGCTGTCAAATTGAAAAAGATGTTCGACAGCTTTCATACTGTAAAAAGCATTTATGTCTACTGTTACTAGCAGGTCTAACAATTAAATTACTTCTGGTTGATGTGGAATTGTAAAAACAACCATTTGTGTTGAATATTTGTTTGAGAGCAGCTGTCAAACATGTTATTTTTACGATGTTAACTCGTTTAACTGTCAAAATATGTTTTATATTGTAAATACAATATCTTCTATTGAAACCTAGCCATTGTGGCTGTCAAAACGTATCTGACGGCTGTAAAATGTTTCACTGCCTTTCCTATTTTGACATTTCTAAAATTATCAAAATATGTCTGATAGTAGTCTGATTTCATCTCAAATAAAACTTTTTTTGAAAATTTGAAATATGCAAATATGGCGCTGCAATCTTCAATCAAGCTAGTCTTCGAAACTCAATTCAACGAACCAATCGCTTTTGATATGGTGATACAAAACACCTTCACCTCTTTCTGCCCATATGAGGTGGTAATAAGATAAGATAAGATAGATAAGATCTTTATTGTGTGTGACAGCTTTCGACCGTATACACTCGTCATTCGTACAAAGAAAAGTAAATTACAAAATACATATACAGGTAAAAACGTAATACATAATAACACAGCACAACATATTATATGGTATTCATTACAACTCAAACTGAGCAGTCAACATACTCTTGGATGTCATAAAATACCCTCCCCTTCAAAAATTTCTTTACCGTACGTTCAAAATCCCCGTGTGCTAATGTTTTCCACTCATTTGGTATTTTATTGTAAAATTTAATGGAATTAAATCTGAAGGACCTCAGATTCTTGGTCAAACGAAAAAATGGTGCTGGCACCGGTCTCCAGCGGGTGTCATACCTGCTCTGTACACTGAGCTCTTGTCTATTCGAGTAAGCATACATAATGCACTCATAAATGTATTGACTCACGCACGTCAATATGCACGTATCCTTAAAAAGTGGTCTACACGTCTCTCGAGAGGAAACATTATTCAAAATCCTAACTGCGCGTTTTTGCAAAATTAAGACCCTATTCATATGCGCAGATCCCCCCCATAATAAAATACCGTAACACATGACACTATGGAAAAGACCATAATATGCTAATAACAAAACTTCTTTCGTGACTGTCTCCGCTAAATGTTTTAGTAAATATATACAACTGGAGAGTCTCTTTGTTAGGTTACTAATATGGGCCTCCCATGTTAATCTACCATCCAACATTATACCTAAATATTTGATTGGCATGTTTGAGCTAAGGTCTATGTTGGGATTTAAAGTAAAAAGTAGAGATTTTGTTTTTTCTGAATTTAAAGTGAGCTTTGTACTTGAAAAATAGGCCTCAGCCTCCGATAGTGCCACACGTGACAGCTCTTTCAAAACGTCCGAACATTTGTCGGATGATAAAATACATGTGTCGTCCGCATAAGTTATGCCTTTAGAAAACACACAATCGCCCATGTCGTTAATGTATAAAGTGAATAGTATTGGCCCCAAAATGGAACCCTGAGGTACTCCATAGTCAACAGGTCGCATAGACGATCTTTCATCCCCACAGTCAACCATCTGTGATCTTCCCGATATATAGCTTTTCACAAAAGAAAAAGCTCTCCCCCGAATACCAATTTTCTCAAGCTTAAGTAGCAGCAGGTCATGTGAAACGCTGTCAAAAGCTTTGCTAAGATCTAGAAACTGTGCCACTACTATATTTCCCTTTTCTAGTTCATTTGAAATATGTATTATAAGGTCTAACAAAGCCGTTTTAGTGGACCTATTTTGTCTATACCCATGCTGGTATGCTGGTGCAATAGTTGGCCGGATGTTGCTATAATATCTTGATTTCCTTACGACTTTGATTTTTTGCCTATAGGTTAGTCTGTCTACCCCGTCTTCCATTATTATGTCTATATTATTGCATATCTTCTAGAGCTATTAAGCTATTAAGTTGATAAAGCTGGCGGAGACATTAATCATGAAACAAACTGTACCTACATATATTCGTCTCGATTAAATACGTAGAAATAATTTATGAATAAATTTTATACAATTACCAACATCAGATTGAGCACTTCGGTCAATATTTGATATCGATATTGTAATTTACAAATTAGTACATCATCGAATATAAACATCAATCTCAATTCCTGTCATAGCGTAGAAATGCGAAGGACACGTGTCTCTAGTTAACGATTAGACACGTCAAATTTTCAAGTTCGTTATCTGTGACAACCGATCCTGTTTTCCGTATTTACCACGGGGCAAGAAAAAATCTACACGACCGATATCCAAAACAAACATAGACACTAATACAAATATACATACTACATTCATCTCGATAGATACGAACACACACCAACATCTTCTTAAATTATATTTTCGAAATACATCACTTCGTTTAATGTCTCTACAATTTTTTTTTTGGGTACGAAAATTGGAATGTCATATATGGTAATTTGATCTTGTAAAACACGATTCCTTTTCTTGTCGAAGTTGATTCGAAGTTGCGACTTACGGGTTCATTGATACTAATACACTTGCTTGCCGCTATAAAGTAATGTAAACCCACGGAAAGGTATACCTATGTTGGAGTTAATGAAACGCCGAATTCCAGAGGACAACGAAAGGCCAGGCCGGTCAAAGCGAGTAAGATGAGAGAGAACTGGTTTTAATAATCGATGATTTCGTTTTCGTCCAGTTTAGATTTCGCTTCAACATATCCGCTTGTATACATATATGAGTTGAAGTTATTGCACAAATATACGAGCAGGTGGTGATACCATTTCTTTTATTATAATAAACATTTTATTGTTCTATTTATAGAGAAAAAAAAAATAATTTTAAATTGTTAAACATTTCAAATTATCCTTCATTAGTAAGTTTAAACCATATGCAAGAGGCATGTTAGCAACAGTTTACAATCTGATGATAATTTAAGACGATTAGAGTACTTTTGTTGGACACATATTTCCTAATTTGACAGCTGTCAAAGGTTTATTAATGATTACGAAAATTTGCAAAAAATCAGAATTTTGACAGCTACACGCCAAAAAAATGCCTGCAAATGTTGAAGCTGCTGAATAAGTTTTTTAATTTGACAGCTGTCAGAAGCAACGGACAAATCCGAAAAAATACTGTTTAATAATGATGGACGGAATTGGGTGGAAGATAGTCCGGACGGGTAGAGAGGAGGTGGAGGTTTAAAATAAATAATAATAAGTGTGTAATTTGATAGCTGTCAAAAATATTTTGATAATTACAAGTGTCAAAACATCAAACTAAAACAGTTTCTACGATTTGACAGCTATTAGAAATATTTTGAGAGTGGAGAAGACTCGAAATTGTAAAAAAAAATAACTGATTTAATAATCGGACAACTGACAAATATATTTTGACAGTTGTAATGGGAAAATCCGAAAAAAATACTGTCTTTACAATTTGAAAACTATCCGAAATATTTCAATTATACCTAAAAAAAAAATAAGAAAGTACAGATTTTCATAATGAGGCAGAAATGGTGATGCAAAAGCCTACGTTTATAAATTGTCAACTGTCAAAAATATTTTGATAATTACAAGTGTCAAAATATGAAACTATAACAAGGGATTTTACAATTTGATGGCTATTAGAAATAGTTTTAGAGTGGTTATAATACTCAAAATAGTAAAAAAATACCTGATTTAACAATTGTACAACTGGCAAATGTACTTTGACAGATGCAATGATCAACTCTGTATCTTCACAATTAAGCAACTATTGAAAAGACTTTGATTATAACTATAAAAATACCGGTTTTCATACTGTGGCAGAAATTTCAAAAATAAACCAACTCGCGTTTACAATTTGACAACTGTCAAAAACATTTTGACAGTTACAAGTCTCAAAGTATGAAAATATAACGTATTTTACAATTTAAGAGTTCTAAGAAATATCTTGATGTTTACAACACTGAGAATTGAACAAAAAATTCCAATTTAAAAATTGCACAGCTGACAAATGTATTTTGACACTTGCAATGATTAAATCTGAGAAAAAAATACCGTCTTCATAATTTGGCAACTATCGGAAAGATTTTGATTATAACTGTAAAAATACCGTCTTCACGATATGGCAACTATCGGAAAGATTTTGGTTACAATTATTGCAAAAATACCGCTATTCATAGTGTAACAGAAATTGTAAAGAAAAATCTACGTTTACAAATTGAAAATTCAAAAACATTTTGAAATTACAATTCAAAACTGTAAGCTGACAAATTTATGGTTAACAAATCAAACCTGAAAAAATACTGCCTTCACGATAAAATATCTATTTGGCAGAAATTGCAAAAAAAACAACCTGTGTTTACAATTTAACACTGTCAAAAAAGTTTTGATTAACAACTCTCAGAAATATCTTGATGGTTACAACACTGAGAATTGAAAAAAAATTCAATTAAAAAATCGTACAGCTGTCAAATTATTTTGACAGTTGCATACCGTCTTCACGATATGGCAACTATCGGAAAGATTTTGGTTACAATTATTGTAAAAATACCGGTATTCATAGTGTGACAGAAATTGTAAAGAAAAAATCTACGTTTACAAATTTGACAGCTGTCAAAAACATTTTGACAATTACAAGTCTTAAAATATGAAACTAGAAATATTTTGATGGTTACAACACTGAGAATTGAAAAAAAAATTACCAATTTAAAAATTGTACAGCTGACAAATGGATTTTGACAGTTACAATGATCAAATCTCTTTACAATTTGGCAATTATCGGAAAGATTTTGATTATAACTGTAAAAATACCGGTCTTTATAGTGTGGCAGAAATTGTGACGAGAAATCTGCATTTACAATTTGACAGCTGTCAAAAATATTTTCACAGTTACAGTCTCAAAGTATGAAAATATAACGTGTTTTACAATTTAACAGCTCTCAGGAATATCTTGGTCGGAGACAAAATTACTGTTCTTAAAAATTTGACAACTATCAGCAATATTTTGACAGTTACACAGTCGACAGTTTATGAAAAACGTTTATATAAATATATGTACATATTTGTATATAAAGGGCGTTGAAAATGTAAGTTGTTCGGGAACATGTTTAGATTAACGTTTTTCCATAAAATATCGTAAGGAATATCGTAGGATGCTGGTAGTGATATACAGGGTGTTGAAGATGTAATATTTTCACTTATTGAAATGCAAGCGTGAACCTCTTATTATCTTGCACAACACAAATATACACATATGCTTGGAAAAAAAATTGTAATATCCTCAACATATCAAAATCCCAGTGTCGACGACCAATTGTTATTCCATCGTCGTCGAATTTCTTTTGTGCCCTTCGGTGTCAAGAACAAGCGACTTCTTACGCGGCGAATACAAATTACCTGAGGCCTGAGATTTACCTGCGAGAGTGAATAAGGTGTTCGGCTCTCGGATTGCATTCAGCCTCCAGATATATTCCATAGCCGCCTTGAATTCCATCGTGTAACGCGTTTAGACACGTAACTGGATGACGTGTTCTGTTATAGAGTACAGTACGGAACCTGGAATTATAAATGTTAAGAGATGCGGCGGCGATGAAAGGAGTGATACGGACGGACAGCGCAAAGGAAAAGGAAGGTGCTAGTTCGTAAAGGTATCAGTTTTCACGTAGCTATGTTGATAATATTAGGGTGATATTCGGGTTTTATGGTTCTCCCACAAGTAATTACTCTGAAGTATACGAAGTAATTTTATCAGTTCTAAATTAAAAAATTACACAACTGGTAGTCGTTGAGACCTGTATATGTATACTCGTATACATATGTTACAACAGAAATTCGCCCTTTTAATAGAAAGTTGTGACAGCAGTGATGAATACGTCCCGGAGACAAAGAAGAGGCGAACGGTCCAACTATATAGATGGCGCTAGTATAGCACATGGGACCTATCGCGTCCGACCGTTCAAATTGTCGGCAATATTTTATGCACTTCGAAATGGCACTTCCGTCTGGCTTTCGTCTCTTCACCTTTTTCAGAAGTTGTGCTCGCCTCTCTCGGAGAGTCGCTGATATTACGCCGAACTGTAGCATGCTGTGAAACTATTAAGATAGAAATCGCTATTGTGGGCGTTATATGAATAGGAACGAAAATGATTTTGTAGTTTCGCAATGCTTTGACGTTATTGTAGGCGTATCAGATGTTTTCTGTTGTTATAATACGAATCGAGTTGGTTCGCCACTCTTTTGAAATAGTAATGTTTGTGGTCGTAAAAAAGAAAATGAGGTTAATGCTTGTTGAAGTTATTCCAAACGCGTTAGCGATATTATATTAAGTTTTCTTATCATAGTTTGAATGGAATATTGAGGTCGATTCTATATTTCCTTAAATAAATCGAATGTTTTTTTGGAAAAATGCAATTTTGTGTTTAAAATTTCAAGGTAAAAAGTTGTGGATTAAGACTAACTTGATGGAATATTTATTATATGTTATATTAGAATTATTGAAAAGCATCTTTGATTCGTCAACTTCCTCTTTTTGTTGGGATTCTTCTATTAATCTACACCATGGCCTGTCCAGAAGGTTCATCCAAAAAATTTCTCATTTGAGTCAAAACACAAATCACCTGATGAACGATTGGTTGAAATAATTTCCTCAGATTAATCATCTAAAGATTTTTTCCAGCCTCTCCAGAAGAAGCCTCTAATAGAAGCTTTTCGGTAGCTTACTTTGTTCTTTTCTTCTTCCTGGGTTACTCTCCTCTTTTCTTGGGGCTAGTTTTATATTTCATCTGATAATAAAAACGTTTTCCTTTCAACCTTTTTTGAGCTTGTATAGGTGACTTCATTAGATTTCTTTCTAAACAGTGAAGTTCAGGTTCTGACGTGGATGACATATGGAAATTATCAACTGTGTTTGGTCGTTCTTACGGAAGTTAGAACGAGGTATTGAAAAATTCTTACCCTACCATAGAAGCAAACAAAATTTTAAAGTCAAAGTATTTTATTATTCAACATACTTTCCTTTTAATTGGATATATTTATTAGAACGAATCTCCAATGCGTTTAGACCTTTCAAAAAGAAATTTTTACCTTGCTCTGCAAACCACGCTTTCACAGCTTTTATCACCTCTTCGTTGGAAAAAATTTACCATCTTTTAAAGTTTTTTTCAATTGAAGCCAGATCTGGTGATTAAGGTGGGTGTCTTGCAAGCACAAAACACATTTGGACAACTTAGACTATGGCAATCCCAAAAAGTTGAAGCAGGAACTTTTCTAGCTGAGTTTTGAAGAGGAAACTTCTTGGACCTTAAAGAACTTTAAAGTGTCTTCATTCCATCGATTGTTGCTTTGTTTCTGGGTTGTCCTAGAAGTGCAGCTTTATCCCATGATTGAACACTCAGAAATGGAAAATTGTAGATATTTAAAGTTTCATCTGGGAGGGAGATCATCCAGGTGTCAACTGCTTGATTATAAAAATGTCTTAAATGGACCACAAACTGTTCGATCCAATGTTGCAGTTTGCTAGATGGGTGGGGTGGCAAAATTAATTACATCCACAGATAAATTTGATTCATGATTGTCCATAATAAATAACATGTTTAACGAAGTCCTCCATCCGCTACGATTAACTAACAATAAGTCTAAAGGACCAAACAAAACAAAAATATTTCGTTGACGTAAAATTCGCGTTTAAAGTTCAGTATCTCGGCCTAGAACTTTTGATGGGATAAGGACTTTATTAAACGTGATGATTGCAGGAGGTTAATCAAAAAAAAAAAAAAACAGAAGTTGTAATTTCTCATCTGAGTCAAAATACAAATCACCTGCATGATGACCAGTTGGCTGAAATGACGCCTTCAAATTAATCATCTGAAGAATTTTTCAGCCTCTTCTTTTTTCTCTAATAGAAGCTTTTCGGTAGCGTCAGTAGCAATCATACTTTGGCCTTGTCTTTGTCCTTGGTTACTAGTTAACTGTGTTCGGTTGCTCTGATGTTAAGTTAATTCGAACATTATCCAAACCCGTAGAACAACCACAAAATTCTTAAGTTCTCGTTTCAAAATCCATTCCTATCAAATGGGACGATTTCAGCAGGTCTAAATCCAGACTTAATAGAAACTGGATTATCCCACGATTGAATACTCATTGTCAGAAACGGAAAATTGTAATTTAAAGTTTCATCTGGGAGGGAGATCATCGCTTGATTATTAAAAAAAATATCTTAAATGGACTACAAATTGTTCGATTCAGTGGTTGCTGTTTGCTAGACGGGTGGGGTGGTAAAATTAATTGCATCCATAGATAGATTTGATTCAACGTCATTCAACTCTGCTAGGATTAACTAAGTCTAAAGGGCCAAACCAATGTCCAGAAAAACTCCATACATCCGGGAAAGCAATGCCACTAGCACAAATAATCCATACATGTGTGATGACTTAGCTTACCTCTTCCTCTAGATGTTAAGCGATAGCCCATTAAATATGGTACAGAATCCAAGGTTGACAAATAATCTTGTAGGGGAGAAAATTAGGGCTAAATTCTATTATGCAATCATTTTCTTGCAACTTATTTAGAGAGTCTTTGGGCGTCTGGATTAAATCCCTTGTTACTTTTTTTTGTAATATCTCGACATAATTGTCATTTAAACTACCATGAATCCCTCGATTCGATCCAGCTGCCCTTGGGCGAGCTGAGCTGCGATCTCGGGACTCTTCGAGGTAGCCACTATAGCGGTGTCATCCGCATAGATGGCGTTAAACACTCGTCGGTCGGTCGGTTTGGGAATGTCCGCAACGTAGATGCTGAACAGTGCCGGGCCCAGTGCCGAGCCTTGTGGAACTCCAGACAGCATTTGCCTCTCTGATGATTCCGTTCCGTTAACAACGGTGTGGAATCTTCGGTCCTTGAGGTACGATCTGATGGTCTTTAGGATTCGCGGCTGAAAGCCGGCTACCTTCATCTTCGTCAGCAAGCCTTCATGGCGGATCTTGTCGAACGCCTTCTCCAGGTCCAGGGATACCATAATTGTCGTCTGTTTCCTGTTGAATGCGGTCGTGACGTGATCCGTGATCCTGAATAGCTGCATCGTGGTCGAGTGTCCGGGTCTAAATCCGAACTGGTCGTTATCAATGAGATGGCCATCTTCCAAATGGTCGCTGATTCGGCGCAACAATAAGGTTTCTAGAACTTTGCTTATTGTGCCCAGCATCGATATCGATAGCTCAGGGGATAGGTTTCAGTGCTGGAATAATCCTTGCGGATTTCCATCTGGTCGGATAGCATGTCAACCGGAGTGTCGCGTTAAAGATCGCCGTCAAGTTGACTAGCAGTTTGAGCGGCAGATTTTTGAGCGCTCCATTGGGAATGCCAGGGGCTTTACCATTTTTTAAGGTCTTGATGATTTGTGTAATCTCCTCGAGGGAGGTAGGAGCGACGATAGCTCAAAGACTAACTGTCTAATAACAATGAAACTTCGTATTTATACTAATTATGAGTCGCTGCACAGGCCACGCCCCCAATGCGCCTAATCACCCCCTTACAACCCGCTCATTCCGCGAATATAAAAACGCTCCCTCGTACGTCGCTCTCAGAATGATATGGAACGTCACAGATGCTCCTCTTTGGTTGGCTGTGGTTTCTGTTCCAACATCGACAATCCTTGAACTTGTGCTGAATTTGATTTGCACGTTTCTTACTAATAAGTAATAGTACTTTATGAACCAACCTCCCTGTAAGTGTTGTAAATTTTTAATTTGATTACAGAAAGAATCGCCGTCGATGTTTCTCATTGTTTATTTTAGACAAAACAGGATTCGTTAATTGGAATATAGTCTTTGAATTGTATTGTCTTCTTTTTGCCAGTTCCTGATGGTTTGATTAATATCTTAGATACTCTTTTAGAGGTTACTGTACCTTGATGTGCTTTAGATGCCTAAACTCAATTGTTGGGCTTGTTTTCCTCTGAAATCCATTCTGGAGGCTCTCGATGATTAATGTTTCAAGTACTTAAAGTGCAGTGTTTTGAAGTTTGTTTATTGGTTACATTAATACCTCAGTTGAAACAAAACTTGGTAAAAAATTTCTGACAGATACAATAAACGAGGATTTTGAGGGGGTGGAAACCACAAAAAGATTCAATTTCCTTACTATACAGTTTAATAAACAACAAATTTTTTTTATTTATATGTGTATTTACGTTGGTAGAAAGACCTAAAAATGGTTACCTCACAAGATCTTTACTGATAATACTCCTTCCATTTCCCCATTTCAAATTCCGTGCCATCTTTGATCTGTTGAACGTTCAGACATAGTGCCGAATCTTGATCCTTTTTGTATTTTGATATTTTTTCAGAAAAATTCGTTTCAGTGACGCAACCTGCTTTACACCTCAGTGAGTTCGTCAATAGACAGAACTGCCGTATCTGAGGTTCTGAAAATCCAAACTGGAAATTTTTTTATCCTTAACGAGTTTGAAGTGGTTTTTGGGTCGGCAGAGTCATTGCACCTTACATTTTGGAGAATGACAATGAACAATATAGATATAGACAACTTGTATTACTAATAAGGATGGCACAATGAGTCATTGGATATCATTTTCTGCAAGAAGTAATTATTTAAACTGACAGACAGTTTACAAGTGTTAAACTATAGATGGCGAACCACTAAAAACGTCCACTGGATACAAGACTCAAATAATCTATAAAAATTAAAAGTTTGAGCAGTTAGCAGCTGGATCAAACTCAACGGTCGAAGTTATCATTTCAATCAGTATTCAATAATTTCAAAACAGGTTTGAGTTTCCAATTACACGAAAACACCACCGGATTATTACTACTAATTAAGGTAAATGTTCGACAACCCCCGCAAAATCACCGTCTTCAACATCGAAACTTTCCAATCTTCAAGAACTAAAGGGAATCTCCAAAATGTCACCGCCTACTTGATCCCCAGACAAAACTTTATAATTATCGCGATATCGGACGCAAACACCGTCGACGACAGTTTTATTACAAATTGGCTGCCACCCCCATCTCTTCCCTCCTCCACCCACCCCTCTTTCCATGTTCCGGAGTGTATGAAAATTAATTTTCCGTTACAGCGTTTTCCCAAAACTGAAAGGCGAAACCAATATAATTTTCTCCGCGGATTGCTGTACTCCGAATCGTTTGCTTACACTATCTCACTTTAGAACGGACACTCCCCTAACTCCCATCTCTTTTTTGACGTGTTTTTAATGAAATTTTTAACAAGTCTTTGAGAACGCAACTTAAGCGTATCTAAAAAATTCATTATTATCGTTTCTTTCGATCTTATTAATATTGTTCGTCGTTAGTTAACGGTTGATGGCGTTTCCCTCTTATAGAGAGATACTTGAATTCAATTTATTTTTGTAGATTATTCGAATTGATATTTTTCGAGCTGTTATATAAAGAATAATGATGTTATTACATGAAAATTATCGATAAAATTTATCACTAATTCAATAATACATACAGTAGCTGTTGATTTAGATTAGATTTTATATCAGTATTTCCGCCAATTTTAAATTAAGTACCATTCATCCATCTTAGAATATCGATCCTAAGATAAAACTATTAACTCTTCTACATACATACATCCGTATAGACCACTAATAGACAATGAATCTTCATCACTAGACAATAATATCGTTTTTCACACTCCATAGCTTCGACAAATTACCCGGAAAGATTGTATTCACTTAATCCAGCAGAGCTATCCGAGAGACAAATTACAGGCGATACTCGATACGGTTTTTTTTTTCTTTAAATAATGTCCCAATACCGTAGAATTTCCATCGTTCCAATGAAACGCAGCTCGCCAACCGAAAAACTACTACGGTGGTCCTGAATTGTCGTTTTCGGATCATCTTCGAATGGGAGACGAATCTGCCTTTATAAAAGTGACACATTACGGCTCTAATTGGACGGGCAAACATGTAATTCACTTCTCGCAGAGACGGTAATATCGGGGTGAAGATTCTTAAGTATTTCTCGGATTCACTGTTGACATAGCAATTGGCGGACAATTACATTAGAGTGAATGTATGCCGTGTAGATCTAGCGGAGGGTTGATCTTGTGGAATGAAGTTTATGTAACGATAACATTAATTCTCATGTACAGAACCGCAGAGAAAACAATAAAACCGATTGTTACTGAATGATTTTACACCTGTCAGAAGAAGTTTTGGCAGCAGCATCTGAGACAAATCTGAAAGGAAAGTAACTTTTTTACAATCAAAAATATTTTGACAGTTACTTCCGTTCATGTCGTAAAGAATATCTGCCTTCAGGTTCTTTTTAACAAGTGCCGAAACAAGAACGAAATGATGGTTTCGTTGTGATCGTGAAATTGTGACAAAATAGTAGTGTTTATGATTTGACATCTGTCAAAAATTTGTTGACGACTACGACAAATCCAAGTTTGGCCAATATTAAAAATATTTTGATATTTGTTAAAGGTTTTAAACAAAAACAGAACAAACAGCTGTCAGAAAAAGCTTGAAAGCTGTCAGAAGTTTGTTGGGGGTCACTACAATTAAAATTATAAAAAAATAATTTTAGAGCTGTCAGAAGTGTGTTGACAGCTGCATTGAAGACAAATCTAGACAGGAAGTAACTTTTTTTACAATCGGAAATATTTTGACAATTTATGTCACACAGGATATCTGTCTGCAGATTATTTTTAACTGTTGCAGGCGCCGAAATAAGAACGAGAAAGATAGCTTGTACGATTTTGCAGGTTTAAAAGAAACTATAATACCTGAAAGTGTTGAAATTGTGAAAAAATCGCAGTTTTGCAAAGCTGGGTCAATATAAAAAATATTTTGACTGATATCACCGTTAAAATCATAAAAGTGACAATTTGACAGCTGTTCACAAGCTTCTCCCTCTCAAACACACTGAAAAGAATAACTGTTGCACGATTTGACATCTAGCAGATATATTTTGACAGTTATAGCTATCAACGTAGTAAAAGTACTTTTACTGGCAGCTGCATTGGAGACAAATCTAAGAAGGAAGTAACTTTTTACAATCGGAAGTATTTTGACAATTACCCCAAGCGCCGAAACAACAACGAGAAAGATAGTTTGTACGATTTCACAATTTTAAAAGAAATTATAATGCCTGACAGTGTTGAAATTGTTCAAAAATCACAGTTTTTATAATTTGACAGCTGTCAAAGATTTGTTGACGATTACGGCAAATCAATGTTGGGTCAATATAAAAAACAGTTGACAGTTATAACCGTTGACAGCTGTTACATCGTTCTTCTCTCTCACAAATACTTTGCAAAAAAAGACTTATTCACAATTTGACATCTATCAGAGATATTTTGACAGCTGCAGCTATCAAAGTACTAAAAGTACTTTTATACGTTAAAGGATGACAAAAAATAAACAGAATAAACCGGATGATTATCCCAGTCAAAATTGTCAAAAATAGGCTGTCAGAACTACTTTGACATTTATATCAGTTAAAATCGTACCTAAAATATACCCGTATTGATATACCTGTTTTGATAGGCATTAGTCGTATTTTAACCGTTCAGCCCCCCTTTTTCAAAACAAGTGCTCAAACAGAAGACTTTTAGAAAGCTATAGCTGTCTGGTATATTTTGACAGGATGAAATAACTGCCCTATAATGTTACAGCTGTCAATTTAGTAACTATCAGAAATATTTTAACAGTTACACATTTTATTAAAATGTTCGTATTTATAGTGTGTCTGCTAGAAGTAACGAATTAACTATTACCACCTTCTCAAAAAATAAAACACGATGGTGAAGAAAAGGTGTTCATACTTTGACAGATGTAGCAGCTGCCAGTTATTAACAGTATTTTAACTGTTAAACACCTAGAGAAGAGAGAAATATCTCCTTTTATAGACTAAAAAAGTTAAAAAAAATCAAAGTTTGGAAGAGTTTAAATTACGTAAAAAATAACTGTGTGTACAGCTTGACAGCTGTCATAGTTGTTTTAATGGTTACAAGTAGACAAATGCGAAACAATAATGTTTCTTTCAATTTGATAACTGTCATATCTTGATGTCAATTAAAACTGAAAAATAAGCGGTTTATTAATTTCACACCTGTCAGATGTACTGTGACTGCTACCTACAATTGTTAAATCTTCAAAATAATAATGCTGTTTTGAGATTTTGTAGTTGTCAGAACGATTTTGCGAATTACACCTGTAAGATATAGCTTTCAATCATATTTCAAAGCAGTAACAAAATCTCTGCTTTTTATAGTTTGACAGTTTTCCGAAAATTTTTATTAAGCCTGCCAGATGTGTTGTAATAACAATAGCGGTCGATTTTGAAAAGAAAATGCCGTATTTAGAATTTGATATCGCCCAGGAATATTTGAACAGTTGTATCTGTCGTAAAAATGACATTGTTTTTTGTTTGAAAAAAATAGCCGATTTTATAATGTGACACCTGTCAGATGTACTTTGACAGCCACCTACAATTGTTAAATCTGCAAAACAATAATGCTGTTTTGAGAATTTGTAGCTGTCAGAACGATTTTGCGAGTTACACCACAAATGTAGCTTTCAAGCATATTTCAAAGCAGTAACAAAATCTCTGATTTTTATAGTTTGACAGTTCTCCGTAAAATTGTATTAAACCAGCCAGATGCGTTGTGATAACAATAATAATATATTTTGAAAAGAAAATACCGTATTTAGAATTTGATATCGCCCAGAAATATTTGAACAGTTGTATCTGTCGTAAAAATGACATTTTTCTTTTGTTTGGCAGCTGCTAGTTAGCAAGTACCAGAAATAATTTGACAGTTGCAGTTGTCGTAAAAATGATTTTTTTACAGATTGGCAGCTGTTAAAAATATCTTAGCTGTTGCTGAAAAATTGTTGGATGTTTATGACACACTGAATTGTAATTTTATAGTTGTCAGGTATGTTTTGACAGCTACAATAGTCAAACCTGAAGTAGGATTTTTTTTTAGTGTAGGAATTAAACATGTTTCCGTCGCGAAACCTCAAGCACAAAGTGATTTAACATAAAAACAATTTGACCCATTTCAAAAGTGAAAAGTGTGTGTGTTGGAATTGAATGGTGCTTTTAGTGATGCTATTTACGCGTTAATAAATCTATTCGTTTAACGTTGGTAAAAGTTTATGTATTAAAAGCAGACACATATATCCATCGATTCATTCCAGCTGTAACATTATTGAAATCGCAGCTTCATACATACATAACATACATATAGATTATCATGTTACTGCTTTCAAATGATAAATCGAATTCTTACGTGCCGAGTGAGAAATCACAATGTCACAATTCCCGAGCCAGGTTGATCCGCGTTCACCTCACCCGTTCCCACCGTCCCATCCCCTTATCAACCGGGTTACTTCCGCCGAAAACGGCATCACGCGAGTCTAGTAGAAAGTCTTTTTTTTTCTCCCTTGGATTTTCCTCGCCCGGAGATCGTAACGATATTAAAATCGCTCCGGAATAAAAGTCATTCCGACATGACGTTTACCGTTTTTCTCGAGATCGTACGATTTTGATAACAATCGCCGGTAAAAAGCCGACACGAGGAAACTGGAAAAGGGCCTTTCCGTCGATGCCGAGAAAAAAAAAACGACTAAATTTTCATTCCGTTAGGCAAACAAACCTCGTTGCGACGAGGTCGGGAGTTCCGTCTGCGATGGTTTTAGCCGAGCGGTAAAAAGAATCGTTACATACGATGCGGTGCGGGTCGGAGTTGATCGAGGAAAAGTTTGTCGATGTTTTTCTTCCTCTTCTTTTTTATTATTTCGTCGTTTTCGCGAGGAAAAATTGGCGAATCGAGAGTAACTGGGAGACATATTCAATTTGTTCGAGTTTTTGTTTTATCTTTATAGAGTTTTCTCTTGCTGTTATAGAGACGATAAAATTGTATCAACTTTTACGTAGCCAAAGAGAACAAAAAATAAAGGATGGGGTGCGAAAGTGTCGTACAAGGTTTTCATTAAAATCGTAATAGTAACGTTTATATTGTGTATTCTTTAATAGCTTTAGTTGAATCGTAATTATTGGTTGTTTTTAAATAGAATACTGAATATAATAATTTTTTTATAGAGTTTAAAAAAGCGATTATTGAAAGTAAAATTGAGCTAACTATTGAAGAGCATGAGAATTTGATCAACAAGGTAACAAGTTTGGCTATCTTTAGATCAGTTGCAAGTGTTGTTGACAAAAAAGACTACATAGGGTAAGAGGGGCAGTCGTTGGTCCCTGACACAGTAATTGCCCATTTAAAATATAACTTAGAATAATAAGAAATATAATTCACCAATCATTTAGAAAGAATGTGAGTTTTCAAAAGCTATCGAAGAGCTCGAAAGAGTCTGCCAAAAATATCCCAATATCTCAAGGTCCACACTTTAGATCTTCCAGTAAGTTTGTTAAGACATCCTTTGGACCACCTCCAATTCTCCACACCACCGAAGAATAGATTGCTAGAAAATAGATTGCTAGAAAAAAGGATTTCCTCGCCGTAAAGAAGACGTCCAAATCTCAGTTAAGCAATTCCTTCATGATAATCCCTGTGAAAATCCATTTACCAATAATTACTCTGGTAATGGTTGGTATAAACATTTTTAAGAGACATCTTGAATCATCCAAGATAAGTGAATCAGACATCAGAAAATGGTTTCAAGATATAAGAAAAATGTTACGACACTACTATTCTCCATTCTCCTGAACGTAGTTTCAATGGAGATGAGACAAGTTTTCAGCTGTGCTCCCAAAATAAAAAGGTTCTTTCATCCAAACTTGATGAAACTGAAAAGAGCGCTGTACTAAATAACAAGAATGATAAGGAAATAAGGACAGAGATAGTAGAGGCGACAAATGTTGAAATTTCTAAAAATAATACACCTGAAAATAATGTTAAATTGAAAGATACAGAGAATTAGATGAGAAGCAAACGCTTGATATTCTCTCTGAAAATCAAAACGTAAGTTTTTGCAATACAAATGTGGGAGTAAAGGAAAATATAGACAATACAACATATTTCAGAAAATTCTTTACCACTTGAAGAACTAACACCGCTGAGTAACGATACAATATTTCAGAAACATCTTTTATGTTCTAGCAGTGAAACTCTTCTAATTAATTTAAAAAATAAGAAACTCAAACAGTACTATCGAGGAATACCTATTTTATTATGACTCACCAGAACCAAAAGGCACCAAAAATACAGAAAGAGTCCCTCGAAAGAGACATAGTGGATAGGAAAGAAGCAGAAAAGCAAAAGAGATTAGAAGAAAAACAGAAAAGAAGTAGTGAAAGAGCAGAGAAAAAACTTAAAAAAAAACAGGAAATTGATGATGCAAACTGGTACAAAATGGGCCTGTTTTGAAGCTTCTACTTTAATAAAGGAGGAGGGCCAGTGTCAAGTTAGCCTCTCTTGTGATTTTTTTTAAAAACAATTACTTAACTAGAGTGGTGCCAACTGTTATATATATGGTGCAAATTGGTGCAAGCTTGGAGCAAACTTTTTGGATAGATATTAGCCGGGTGCAAGGTTGAGGGGGTCAACTTGACGGAGCCTGCATATCCCCCATTGAAGTGTTTAATCCTATATGTTTATATTTAACTGGTAAGATCAAGAAATTTTCTTCCGAAGAAAACTTGACATCTGACATGTTTTTGCCTTGGTAGATGAGTAGTCAATCCTGTGAGCAATTGTTCAGAGCCACCAGGTCTATGACGAGCACCTTCTCTACTGTTGTCAACTACAGCATGCTAGAAATTTTGCACAGATTGAATAGAATTCAATTCCTAGAAGATGTTAAGAACGATCTGTAGGATAGTTATTATTTTCCAAGAAGTAGCACATATGATGCTGTTCGCTCTACTCAGTTTCAGAGAATGAATGATAAAGACTTAGAAGCCATCGTTTTGAAAGCTAAACAAGAAGCAATAGAAGAAGCTGAAGAAGCGGGAATTGGGAATTCTTATGAAAAAACTTTAAAGATGGATATAATAGAGGTACAAAATTTAGAAGACAATAACAACTGTGATTCAGAATGTGATGATGATGATGATAAAATTGACTGTGATTTAGATATAATAAATTATGAAGGAAATAAAGACGACCTATGTGATATTACTTTAGTTAATGACTTGGAAGAAAAAGTAAACGATGACGAGGAAAATAAAAATCTGGAAGAATGCTTGAAACCTTTTAAAGGAAACATAAATTTGAAAGTTGTTGTGGAAAATGGAGCTACAAAAACAGTTAAAATAAGGTCACTATGTTGGTTGTTGGATAAAGAAATCCCAAAACTAAGTTCTGACAGACTAGCACGATTCAAGTCAAGGACAAACACCAAGAATGTCAGTGGTAAAATATGTTCTGCAGCGAAAACCTCCGAAAAAAGCATACATAAAAAAATTTAGTATCTGACTCTGAAGATGAAAACTCCGAAAACATATTTGATGATTTTTCTGATGAATGTATCAGTTCATAAAATTTGAAGGAGAAAAACCATACATACCAAAATTGAAATGGAAAAATATTATGCTGTAATGTACGATACAGGGTGGTACATTGGCAAAGCTATCGGTGAAAAAAAGATGACGAAGATAAACAAAAAATTAAAATTAAATTCTTGAAAGAAGAGTTGGAAGATTATGTATGGCCTAAGCAGGACGACATCCAAGAAGTTGAAGAAGAACAAATTTTTTATGGTCCGAGCCTGTACAAATTTTCGAGAAGAGAGTTTTATATGAAACCTTGAGATTGCTTTGTTGTTATATGTTTTTATTTAATCAACTGTTAAGATTTTTTTTGTTTCTATAACCTCTTGATTTTTTTTCTCTGATTTTTCAAGAATAAACTTTTTTTTGTTTCTTGTACTATGTCTTATCAACCAGTCTATTGAATGTTATATTCGTGCATTTTACCTGCGACTTATGCTATTTATGTTCGGCTACTAAAAAAAAAACTAACACCATCCACGAAATTGGTCGACTCTACATCATAAATCATATATTGTGCTTCTTCACACGTATCATTTATGGATTTTATCCTTAAACAGTAATACTCAATTATACTACATTGAGGTACGTTTGCGATCTACAGTTATCTTGACTAACTGTATTGGCATCATATCAATAAGAAACTAGCCATTGTAATGCATTTCATCGATTTCGATTCCATATTTCTCAAGATTTTCAATCAAAAATCTCCACTCAAAATAGCTTCCTCTAAAAATTTTAGAATCTATTAATGAACTGAAATATAGCTGGTTGATCAACTCTTAGCTTCCTCTAAAAATTTTAGAATGCTATTAATGAACTGAAATATAGCTGGTTGATCAACTCTGCAAATATAGAGGAGCTCCAAGCAAACCCGAAGGAGATCCGAGGAAATCCTGAGGGAGGCAATCTTTTGCCGCAGAAAATCTCAACATCCAGAAAAAATAAATGTTTGGGCAGGTGATCGAGTAATAGGACCAATTTTCTTCCAAGAAAATCTCAATGGAGCGAGATATTTAGAATTCTTGCATGAAGAACTAGTTCCGAATTTAGCTACTCTATTCCCTGATCTGCTTGAAACTGATGTCCAGAATAGAAATATCTGGTTTCCACAAGACGGCTCATTTTGCCTGACCTGTCCGTGAGTATCTAAATGATGTGTTTCCAGGCAGATGGATTGATAGAAGAGGACCCCAGGTTTCCGGATTTAACTCCAGTGGAATATTTCTTAAGGGGGCACTTGAAAGGTAAAGTTTTTAAAACTGAATCGGAAAATATTGAGGTGTTGAAATAAGACGAATAAGACAGGAGTGTAGGCTAATTTCCGCTGAAGTAATTAGAGATGTTCAAAATGAATTCAATTCAATTCCGTTTAGGGTATTGTCAGGAAGTACATACATGGACAACATATTGAACATTTATTGTAGAAGAGACACGATGGAGGTGAATCAGATTTCTTCATTTTTCGAATTTTTTGAATATCTTTTTAATGACAAGGAATAAAAACTTGAAATTTGGTACGCATGTCTAATTTGATATATCTACTCTTTAAGAAAAGTTATTAAAACATTAGGGCTGACATTTAAAAAATTATCGATGACGTCGTACCTCAAATTTGGGACACACTGTATAAAATTTTGTCAGATGAAAAAATGGGCAATTTAAAATACTAATCGACGTGATGGAGCATTTATCCCAAAAATGAGAGATAATTTTCTTAACTTTACTGAATTTATTAATTTCCCATTTTTCAGTGATTTTATTAAACCGTTTCGGAATTTCCCGAAATTCAAATATCGAAAAGAATTTGGATAATCCGAAGAAAAGTATAAAGCTTACTGGATTAAAAAAGAATAAATATTATTGGATTACCTTTTTTACTTATAAAAAATAGAACTAAATTTTAAACTTGGTTTTGAGCGAAGCTTAAGCTAAACTTAAACTTTGAAGCGAGTTTAAATCAATATCATCAAGTTTGCTTCTTTGTTTAAGGCAAGTTTCAGTGCAAAATTTTTGTGTAGGCTCCCTCTTCTCATTAAAACAACAATTTCCGCATAAAACGCAAAATAATAATCGCAACAATCCAATAATTTACGAAAACTCATATCACCAGGGGAAATACGCGTCAGCTGGTTACCTAGCCTTAAGAGCGCACGAAACACCCAGGTTTCAGGATAAGCATTCCGTACGTCCTCCCCTAAACGCAAGTTCTCTCTGATGAATGACTTGTCGCGTTCCCAAAAGAGATAAGCTACCACCCACAGCTTAATAAGAACGACATAAAAACACGCGAAGTTCTACTTACCTTTCGCGACCTGTTCTCCGATCAACGATTTCGCATAGCCCAACGACTGAAAGTATTCTGAAGGACCGGAACAAGTTCCTTGATGGGTAGCCGTTTCAGAAGGCGAAGACGCAGAAACAGGAGCACCAGAATCGAACACCAACACCAGCGAAAGTCCGAAGAATATCATCACAGCCTTCATAATTGATGTTGTTTTTGCACTTTATTTTTTCCCCTTTTTCACTACTACCACCACCTTTATAATACTTAATATATTATTGTTATACAGCAACACCACTTTTGATATCGTCGAGATATCTAACGGGTGATTTTCAGAAGAGATCGAGACGCGATCGACATGGTATGATGCATCGTTTCTCGAGAGTCGTGCGTTTACGCGGCTTTTTTAGTGATACGAGCAACGGCAGTCGATGCGTGGAGCTCTAAACGACGCATCTCATTCCGGCGGACTGCGGATGATTCGCCGAGTTTCGACTTGCCGGTTTCGGAGTGAATGCCGGCAACGTGAGGCTGCGCATGCTCGTTACCGGGTAGACAGCATGATGTCTACCTGAGCGGTGCGGTGTCTACCTTTTCGTCGTGTACGGTTGCGAGCGGAGTAATTGTAATTGAATGCGGAATGTGACTGATATGCTCGGTGATAACCGACAAAGTGGATGACAAAAGGAAAAGGCTTACTTATTTATAATAATATGATTATTTTCGTTTGTTTGTTTATAACGAAAAAAGTGAGCATTTCTTCATATCGATTTCCTAATTTCGGTTTTAGCCCAAACTTCTTTGATTTGAAAACTGTTTCAATACTGATTCAATTATTACATCGATTCGGAGCTTTCTTTAACTCAATATTGATATACAGCAGTGGTTCCCAAACTTTTTTGTGTCGTAGACCCCTTGCCATGTTTTTCGGTTTTGGGTAGATCCCCTACTTACCTGATTGGGGAACTGGGAAAATTCGCCCCGTCAACGCGTTTGAGCGCTGTGACCGTTCAAACTTTCATAAATTTTCTGGACAACTTTTTCATCATATAAATATTACCTAGGTCGATAACCGTTTGATGGATCTGCTTCCTCCTCGGCAAGTAGGTTCACCTCGTTAATCTAAATGAGAGGCCAAACTTCCAGCAGGGCACATTAACGCGTTATAGAGATAAATTTTCTCGAGGACCGTTTGATGAATCTGCTTCGCTCTCCGCCAGATGGTTCATCTTGTTAATCTAAACGAGAGGACAAACCCCCAGGAAGGCACATTAACGCGTTTGAGCGCTGTGACCGTTCAAACTTTCATAAATTTTCTGGACAACTTTTTCATCATATAAATATTACCTAGCTCCATAAACATTTGATGGACATTTGACGAATTTTCGACCCACGAGGGGTGGAAAAGATTGTACTCGTCGCCCTGAATGTTGTACCGAAGAGATTTCGGTCCTATCTCTCTTAATTGTGTATTCCATTAGGATAACGTTTGATGGTTCGGTAAAGTATTTGACATAATCACTGACATTCCCGTCTTATAAAAAATTGACAATAGTAAAATGGATACATTTAATGTTAACTCCCACCACCCCTTCCTATCAATAGGCTTTAATAGTTCAAATTGTTATCCTGTATACATATATCACACCACAGTGTATAAATAAAGTATCTATCTATCTATCTGTCTGTCTATGTATCTATCTATCTACATATCTATCTAAGATACAGTGAAATGATGACTTAGAACTATCTTCTGTGGAAGCTGATATCACCAATAGGTTAGCAAATATTAACCCACGGATCCACACAAAGAAAAGTCACATCAAAGTCTTCAAAAATACCTTATCATTCCTTCTCAATTTTGAAGAGCATGTTGCCGTTGTAGGTATTGTAATGTCCAAATTATTCAGTCAAACGCTCTCCGTCCTCTTCCCCCATCATGTTCTTCCGCCGCCGATTAGGTCCTCTATTGTAAAACAAGACGTGTAGCAGAAATTATTGAATTAGATTAATGCATGTTTTTTTCAAATAAGATTTATCAAATTTTGTGAATAATTTCCAGAATTATTACCACTACTGTAGACTATCAAGATACAATTTCTTTTAATAAAACTCAGAGAAGAAAATAGGTTTCTTCAATGTTCATCCAGCTATAATAAATAATCTGAACTTATCAATAACACTAATTGACCAAATCAGTATCAAGGATGAGGCGAAGGATTCAATTCTGTTGTGTTGGCCTTCTATACCATCTCCTCATATTTCTCTGTTTTATTTTATTTTTTTCTGTTTCCATTCTGTTTCCCATACGTTTTAAATATCTCGCTTCTTTTTCTTTTATGCGTCAATAATGATTTTCAATGTCTGAAGAGGTCGTAGGGACATTCAAAAAACAAACTTTGCAGAGTGGAATAAATCAATATTCAAAGAATTGAATTGTAGAATATTAATCGTACGTGTTATTAGAGGTCTTGGATGTGGATGTCGCTTCTTCAGGAGCAAAAAACTGAGTGAGAGGCGTCAGAAGGTCACGGTAACTCGACGTGGAAACCACGTCAGAGGCGAAATCGTCCGGACAGAAGGAGTTGCCGTGCCATTTTGATGTCCCTCAACGAGCTTTTCTGATCTTGAAGAAGAAATCAATCCCGGAAGCCCTTATAACAGGCGCTCGGAACGTGAAAGCACAAGTAGTGGAAGATCTAAAAGGGGCAGGTGTTAATAACTGGCAGGAAATAATAAAGAATAGAAAACTCTGGAATGAAATAAGCCAGAAGATATAAAAATTTTGCAATGGGGACCAATCCACCCCACATTAATTGGATTTAGAAAGCTTTCCGATGCGGTGTTGTCCCACAATGGGGTGTTTAGCTATTATACATACTTATAAAGAATTGTGACTAACATTTGAGGTATCTCTTTCTTACAGCATCGTCCATTTACGCTGAAAGGTACTTCATGGATATTGCATGTATTCTGAACCATTTTGAAGTTCTATTGTATAGATTACATAAATTACAAACAGAAATAAACAACAGAAAAAAATATTTTACAGGGTTCGGGATAACAATGTTACCATTTTTAATACTAAATACAGTTTTAAACAAAATATAATACACTTTAATTTTTATCCTAAATTAATGTATATACATTTGGATTTATTATTTAAAGATAAAATCTTTCAAATGACCACCGTTTTCTGCAATGCATGCTTGCAAACGCTGAGAGAAGTTTACCATGACTCGTTGTAGCATTTTCTCGGGAATGGCTTTAATTTCCTCTGTAATGCGATTTTTTAACTCGTTTAAGTTGTTGATAGCTCCGGAAAAAAACCTTACTTTGAAGGTACCCCCATAGAAAAATATCTGGGGCTGTCAAGTCTGGACTACACGATGGCCAGGGTAATCGTCAAAACGCGAACTCACACGCCCAGGGAACAAGTTACATAGAGTTTTTAACGATTGACGGGCTGCATGAGCAGTGGCTCCGTCTTGCTGGAAGTAAACATTTTCAATTCCTCGGCGATGTAACTCAGGTTGCAAAAAATTTGTCAGCATCTCTACATAACGTTCCGAATTTACGGTTAGTAATCGACCATTCCCGTCTTCGAAGAAATAAGGCCCGATAATGCCCATGGATCCAACAGCACACCAAACAATCACTTTGAAGTGTGCAGAGGCTTTCCATGAATTTCTTTTGGATTTGTGTCAGACCAATAGCGATTATTCTATTTATTGGCAAAACCTGATAAATAAAAATTGGATTCATCAGACATCAGAAGTTGATTTAGAAAATTAGGATTATTTTGAATAGCGTTTAGGATATTCTGACAACATTCCATTCGATTAAGTTTGTGGCGCGCATCCAGTTCTTGAACAACTTGCGTCTTGTAGGGATGGAATTTTAGGTCCCCGTGTAAAATTCTACGAAGACTTCTTTCCGAAATGTTAAGAGTTAAGGAGTGTCGTTTTGCGGAACGTTTAGGACTTTGTTGAAACGCATTTCACACTCGTTCAATATTTTCAGCATGTCTGACTAATCTTCGACCTGGGGCCCGATTCTCGAATCTCGAATGAAATTTGTCGCGTACGACAAATGTCGCGCGAATTTGTCGAATGACGTTGAGGTGATCTATTCTCGAATACTCATCGACACTAAGACGATCGCTCGAAATAATTGTCGATTGGTAAGTAGCGGCAACAGCGCTTTAATGGATATAAATGTGCATCTACTACAAAGAATTCAAATAAATTTTACCTCAAAGTAGCCCTTGGAAATTATAATTATGTCTTAGCTTGTTACTTAAATTTTAATAGGAATTTTGTTGGTTATGAGATGAGATATTTGAATGAAATGACAAATGTCAAAATAATAAAACGAACATTTTTAACTCAATGAAATATGTTTATTTCCAACAAACAGGCAAAATTTTATAAAAATTGTTCAAAGTGTCCACCACCTTGTTCGAAACATTTCTCACATCTTCTTCTAATGGAGGAAAAAACGTTTTGTAGTATCGCATTGTCAATTCCATTAATTCTTTCAGCAATTCTGATTTGAAGGTCTGCAAGATCAGGTATCTGTACTCGATAAATTGAGTTCTTTAAGAATGGCCATAAAAAGAAATCACATGGGGTAATGTCACAAGATCTTGGTGGAAATTCATGTTCAGTGTTTAAACTTATCAACCGATTTTGAAAAAATTGCTGCAGCATATTAATTGTTTCACCTGCTGTGTGTGCTCTAGCTCCGTCTTGTTGAAAGTAACCCTGTGTTATTTCTTCATCGTCAAGCTGTTCGATAAATGGCATAATAATTTCTTGTCGATACCTTTCTCCTGTTAAGGTTCCGTTAAAAAAAAAATAGGGCCAATAATTCTCCTTCGACTAATCGCATACCATACACCACTTTTCTGCGGATGAAGTGTGGTTTCAACAAAAAAATTATGTAGTTTCTTATTAGTCCACATCCTCATATTTTGTGAGTTAACATATCCATTCAGATAAAACCATGACTCATCAGAAAAAAAGATTTTGTCAAGAAGGTCATTATCAAAATTATTTAAGAACCACTGACTAAATGTTATTCTTCTGGGATAGTCGATTTCCTTGATTTCTTGATAGTTTGTCATGCGATATGGAAATAAATGTAAGTCCTTTTTCAAAATTGTATGACGTGCTAATTGATACACACACTTGTGATAATGCTCGTACGGAAGTTCTTGGTGCATTATTTATAATTTCTCTTTATCATTATTAACTAGCTCTTCTGTACGCTTTTCGCCCGACCTGCGGCTTCTTTCTGTTTAACACTCCCTGTTTCTCTGAAAACCATAACGGAGTGTGTCACTGTGTGCCGAAAAGTGTCATAATCAAAGATGAAGTTAGGGAACTCATTTCTAAATTCTTCTAAACAATCTTGAAGAGAATACTGCCATTGTCCGTCAATCTCACGTCCGTTTTGAAAATAAGATTCTACCATGAACAATTTGTGTTGTATAGTAAAAACCATGCTAAATCAATTTCAAATTTCAAAGCAATTTTTGTCAACTATGCATCTGTCAAATTGACAACGAATGCAAATTTAAATTATTAATAATCATATACGTTTTTAAAGGAATGGCCTACTAGAGGCAAAGCTTATTTGAACGCTTTATATATCGATTGATGAAATATTGCTCATACTCACTCACACTCAGTCATGCTCAGTCATACTTGTGCGAGTTCCAGTCATCAACGTAACGTCAAAATTGCATCTTTTTTTGTAATTATTGTGACTACTTACAATGGATAAATAAAATCGTATTGTATAGTAATGAGCAAAAGAATGTACTGGTAGAGTTTTCTATTGCAGCAAGCTTGATTCCTTCCTTCATGTTTGCCAGTTTTTACTTTATGTCAGATATATAGAAACGAGACACTACAATACATACACATATTAATACAGTTAAATAGAATAAAATGCATTAAAAAAGTTACCGAAATCAGTTATGTATAGGGTAATGTGAGGAAATATGAGCATAGTAGGTAATATGAGCATGGGAAATGACTAGGTATAAAATGTTTCCAAATATAGCCTCTACTAACATGATCATGTTAAAAACACAAATTATTGTACAGTACTTGATAAAGAATGTTATTTTGCATGATAAAAAATATTCATGTTGGTTGAACTTTGATAATTACGAAAAATATCTGACATTCACTTAACGTGCTCATATTACCCGATATTACCCTATATTACAGCAATATTTTCACTGTTTTATAATATACTACATTTACGCCACCACGTGTAAACAAGTATTAGCACTATTGTCGCATAAGATTTTGTATGTCGAATGGTTGTTACCCACTCGCTGAAATCTCGACTAAAAATTGTAACACACGACATTCAAGAATACGACTACGCACATTTCATTCGACATTTGACTTGTGTCGCATGCGACATTCATCATTCGCGATTCGAGAATCGGGCCCCTGTTCCTTTTTTGTTGCCAACGGACCCTTCGTCTTGCCATTTTCTGATCCATTTGCGAATGGTCAGTCGAGATGGTGCATTCCCTCTTTCTCTGTCTCCAAATTCCAGCCGAAATGCATGTTGCACTGCAGTGATTGTCCGCACATTTGTAAATTTTTCAACAACAAAAATTTCGCGATCCATTTTTTAAATGTCACTAACTAACATGTCAAATCCAAAGGTATGTTAATCAATTTATGATCATAACAAAAAATGTATTATAAACGTACAATACCGTGTTGTAGAAATGTATTATCCAGACACAGATTGCACCGCATGGATTTTAGTATTATTTTAATTATTTTCCTACATGATTGTTGGCGACGTTTTTGTAAAGCTCACGCTGCGTCAACCTATAGTTTTTTGTTTTTTTTCTCTCCTCTATAGGCTGCTTCCGAATTGTTTCATGAACGTTTCGTCCGTGTTAATTAAATTTTTAATAGGTCGTAAAATAAATGAATTTTATTGGAAATAGAATTTCAATAATAAAGCTCTTCCTATTCTATTAGAGTCGCCGAATTTATGTGCGGCTATGAATTTTAATCAGAGGATTATTTATACGGCTAACATGATTTTTTAATACGATCCATGTTATTTTTATTAATTTTTTTCGGAGCCGACGTAAACAAATATAACGCAAAATCTATTAACTATTGTTTTCCCGATATCTAGATATTTTTAATTAATTAAAACGATTTTTAGAGGGATTCGAAAAACTATTTCTATTGGTTCATTAGTTTGTTTTTAAAGGTAGGTCTTGCATACAGAATAAATAACATTCATATTCGGTTTGTGCTTCCGTTTTTAATTATTGTATAAGCTTATTAGTGAACCTTTATTTTATTCTATAGAGAATGTAAGTGGATTAAAATAATGGATGGCTACTATAAGTTATGGAATTCAAGCATTATTACAGTTCCAAGTCGCAAATTCGAATGAATTTTATGGTAAAACTACATATTGTTAGACACCTTCAATGCTAGATTGATGTTTGAGTTGCCTAGAAAAGATACAAAAGTTAGTGACTAAACATAAGTTCATGCGATAATTTTAATACTACTCTAATATATGCAACTGCTATGACTGTAGTAAACTGAGTATTGCATATCTAGAAGTAGACTTATTCAGAGCTACGGCTTTACTTTTTTTGTAAATGCAAACCTAGTAAGTGGTCTGAGTAGTTTACAAACCTCCCTCTGGAAATTTTGATCTTTTTAAACCTAGTGCTTGACTTCCTTAACTTTTTGAGTAATTCTATTAGATGTTATGGGTTCTTTTTGACTTTGTCCAATGATTAATTCTCCAACCAGGATAACTCCTTAAACTAGAAGTTGTCCTGATAATATTTTTGTTACATCAAACCTAGGTAATTGTAAGATTGTCAATAGAGATTTTTATCTTTCTGATCATACATCGCAAATTTTAGAACGTATACTTTTAGACGTTCTTTTGATGACACAATTATTGGTCGTTTTATGGAATACTTGAAAAAGGAAAACTGGGATTGTGTCTTTGCCGAATTGTGTCCGGACCCAGCTTTTCAGAATTTTTTTTTGTGTTTTAAACATTTTTTTTGATCTGTGTTTTCCGTTGAGATGATTTCGCCAACACTCAAATAATTATAAATAATAATAATTTAGAGCTAGCTAGAAAATACCCAGAATTCAAGATTTTGAGTACAAACTTTTTTTTAAATAATAAATACCAACAAATGTTAATAGCAAAAAGAAAACGATTCTTCTAATAAGAGTAAGACTATGTGGTGTTTAATATCAGAATTACAAGGAAAGTTGCCAAAGCATAATAGTGAGATTGAGATGACAATTAAGGGTAAGAATGTTGCTTTTACTGAAAATAGAATCTCCGGTAAATCTATGATTCTGTATTTGTGAAACAAACTATTCCTTTAAATAGTAATTCTTCATCAAAATAAAATCTGCAATTACTATTAAACAATTTAAGCGTAGACTAGCAGATCTGTTGGTTGCCAAATGCTGCTACACACTGGATAAATTCGCTTTGTTGTGTGTTTTGTTTATATTGATGTTTTATGTTCTTGACGATATTTGTTGTTTGTGGTGTATACTTTTTAATTTTTTTAATTGTATATACAGGGTGTTTCCTAAGTAATCTAAAATATTATATGGGGCGCTTCGTCACTCAATTTTAAGACGAAAAGTTCATATAAACATGTGTGATAAGTCTTGTCGTTAACGAGATACAGGGTGTTTTATTATTTTATTAGAAGCAACAACATGTGTTAAACATAAAGAAAAAATATTATATTTCAGAGCATATGTTCAAAATGTCCACCTGCAGCTAAAATGCAAGCATCTGCTCGATGTCTAATTGATTGCCGAATACGTTCGAAGATACCAGGTTTGTTACGAATAAGATTCCAGCCTTGTATGATACGATTTTGAAGATCTTGTACGTTTAATATCGGTGTAGTGTAAATGAGCGATTTTAAATATCCCCACACACAAAAATCCAGAGGATTGTGTCCCGGTGATCTAGGGGGCCATGGGTGTGGAGATCCTCGTCCGATCCAGTGGTCTGGAAAAACGTTATTTAAAAACTCGCGAACAATCAATGAAAAATGTGGAGGAGCTCCGTCATGCATGAACCACATGCGCCTTCTAATAATAAGACGTACATCTTTTAAAAGAACTGGAAGTTCATTTTCTAGAAAATGAAGGTATGTCGCACCGGTCAACCAGGTGCAGGAAGGAAAAATGGTCCTATTAACTAATCTGCGATGATGCCAAGCCAAACATTGAAATGTTTGTTGAAATCTTTTTAGAATTATGGCATGTGGATTTACATTTGCCCATATGTGGTCATTATGAAAATTCATAATGCCATGTCTTGAAAAGTTGGCTTCATCCGTAAACAGAATATCGGCAGCGAAATTTTGAATTGGGATTGTTTGTTATTTTATTTAAAATCCATTGGCAATACTGTATGCGAAGCGGATAGTCAGTAGGTAGCAAATGTTGTACACGTTGAACGTGATATGGATACAATAAGTTATCTTTTAAAATATTCCACCAATTTCACCAGGAAAAATTAATTTCAAATACAATCACAGCTGATTTATTACAAACAATTCAACACCCTGTATCTCATTAACGACAAGACTTATCACACATGTTTATATGAACTTTTCGTCTTAAAATTGAGTGACGAAGCGCCCCATATAATATTTTAGATTACTTAGGAAACACCTGTACATATCTATCAACTCAAATAAATATATCTATCTATCTATCTACTTACTTAAAGGAACAAGCATAATTGTATCTCTTAGAAATCTTTTTTTTATTTCTTCAAAGAAGATGATGTTCCTATTTAAAGATGCCGATCATATTTTGTAATAAGCCATTTGGTATGAGTTGAGAAATATTCATTGCTTCAATGTGCTTCTAAGGAGGAAAATTTTTAAACTCCAATCTCTGGGAAACTATAGGAGTTAGAGAGTTTTAAGCAAAACAGGTTTACCAATCGAGACAATCTGTATGGTCGGAGATTCGATTTATTTAATTTTTTAATCCACCACATTCAATTCAACTAATTCTTAAACCAGCTCTACCAAGTTTCACTAGAGAGTAATACACACTTGTAAGGAGGGCGCTGAAGGTGTTTCAGTTGTGTAATGGTCAAGTATTCATTGCAAACTTTGGAGCGGTGAATTGGAGCATGGTGGAGAAACCAAGTATCCAATCTTGATTTTGAACGTAGGTTCACAATTTCACACAGAGGGGTTCACAGAGCACAATTTCATCATTCAATTATTTTTTTCTGACAGCTACAGGAGTGTCCTCATAATCAAAGATCCAAACTTTGTTTTGAGTCTTGGTCGGTGCATCATAACTGTATAACCAAGTCTCGTCACCTGTCGCAATGGTGTCACAAGTCGTCACACTGTGTCTGTTTCATCTGCTATTCAGTTAGTCTATGCGACACCCAAAGACAACAAAATTTCTTCACGTGCAAATGATCTTGTAGAATCGAACGAATTTCCAGTGTATTTAGGCATAAGGTGTCCTTTATCAGCTGAGAGGACACCTGCTTGTTTTTGTTGAGCATTGTCTACACAGCTGTAATGTTTTCTTCTCTAGCTGACGTTTGTGGCCTTCTGGCGTCTCTGTACGACCTGAATATAGTTGTAGGATGTGGATGAATGTCATCTATTGCTACAGCCATTTCTTCAAAGCATTGGTCTACGTTTAAACCACTCTTGAAGTTATAGTACCCCTTGTATTCCTTGTTTCAAGAAGCTTCTGTAATTTGATAACAGATTGGCAAAAATATTGATTTTTCTGCCACAGAAGCTCTTGTTTTATATTATCCCGTGAGCTTTGTTTGAAAAATAAAAGAAAGTTAGCATTGATATCTACACGAAAATCAATGTCTATCAAACAAACTAATCTTGTGAGCCCAGACCACCATAACCTCAGCACTAGGATTGTGAAGCCATTAGCTTAGGAGAGTGCCTTTACGTTTTTCTTTTCCTCGCCTAAAAAATTATTTTTTCATGTTTAACCGTTTGTATAATATAATCTAGTTTCTTCATTTTTGGGAATACGGTCTTGTACTTATCTACTATTTCCTAAACATATTGTTGTTATTATATTTGATGAAATAAATTTCTATTTTGTTCTGCCTTATTTCAGTCTTATTAACGATTAACGCAACATAATAAATCAAGAAAACTCTATCTATAATTACTATAATAAAAATTTTATTGATGCACGATAAAATAATTATACAATAGATTATATCAATTTGTACAGTAATTTCAAACATATCAACATACGATCTTAAACAAGCTACCTAAAAAATAATTTAAAGTAATCAATAAATACTACACAAGCATTGGTACTGCCATTATAATCGATCAAAAACAAATTACGCAGAAAAAAAAAAGACTCAAGGTATAATCTGCCGTCGATCAAGTCGTTCAGCCATCACCAAAAAAATCCCCTCAATCATATTACAAGTGAACCTGATAGGATTGAGAAGCACCAGTCGAAACCTGACTATATTTCAATTGAGAATCGAAGCCTGCCCTATTCTGATTGTAGATATCGGCCAAACTGCGTTTCTGGTAATCCTGATTTCCTTGTTTACTCACGATAATACCAACTGGGTAATCGTAGTTGTAGAAAAATCCGCGTGGAGGTCCTTTTTCTTCTTCGCTCGGTTTATATTCCCATTCCTTTGGTGGTGGTGTAGGATTTGGTTCGTAATTTTGACGATTTTCTGAATACTGACCAGAGTAGTCCACATTATTAAGATTAGATTGGTATTGATCTTTGTATTGGTCACCACTATAAGGATACCTATAAAATCACCATCATAAAAATGCTATAATAAGAGTTATTGTGTAAAAATTTAATACTTACTCAACTGGTCTTGAGTTCCTTTCAGCTTCCTCACGCCACCTCTTCAAATGCGCGTCTTTCGCCGCTTTCACTTCAGGTGCATCATCGATCTGTTTAGGTAATATTTTTGGAACGTTATCTACTTGATGGAAACCATTTCCGTCATCCCAATATTGAACTTTAATCTCTTGACCACCTCCGTTGATATATTGATAAGATCCCCTCAAGTCGCCACCGGCTTTTTTCCTTTCGGTTTTCGCGATATCCGGAACGGCATATCCGTAAAGGTACCCGCCGATACCATCTTGTCCGTGGTATTGGTTGGCTAAATAGATGTCTTCTAAAACATGCTGACGTTGGTTGCCGATGTATCGAAGAGCTGGGACGTTGGATTCGATTTTCGGGGCGTATTTTAGAGTTTGGTCTTTTTTTTCTATGTATTGTTGAGCTTCTTCTGGTGGTAGGTCTTGTAGGCGGACATTTTGGGCTGTTGCTGTTAATAACAGACTAGATGCGATCTGAAATATAAAAAAAAACGATTTCATTATCATCATATTTCTTTAAACAGAATTATTACTAGTGATTAACAATTCATGATTTGCAAATTAGATAAATATTTTTTCTTAACAATCTTCAGATACTGAGAATAATTCCATGAGTAAGATTTCAAGCAAATCATTCATCGCAGACTAGAGGATATTTATGGCCTGATGGTCTTAAGCAGAAGAATTCAGCATTTGGAGCAAAAAATTTAAAGATGGACGAACGGATTTGATTGATGATCCAGAGAAGAGCAGGTGCAGACCAAGGCTCGCAAAGGGATGAAATTTGCTCAATAATTGAAGGTTTGTGTCTGATTACAAATCACGTAAATTGTTTTTTGTTTTCAAGGGTCAAGCTTTGAAGAACATACTTTAGTCAGCATTTAATGAAATCTTCGATTCCTTCAACAGTCTCCCTTAAGATCAGTGTTGACGAAGATTGTTTAGACTGGTTATCAATTATACAGCAAATACATCAAATAAATCTTTTATAAGACTTGAACCCACTTCGGGATTAACCCTTGGAAGATGTTGGTACCAAGTTCAAAGATTTACTTGTTTTAAGAGACACGACAGAAGAAAGAATGATACCTTTGATAGAAATAACAAATAATAACTAAAAAAGCAGGCAAGAAATTATGCAATTTGGGGGGTTGGGTCAAATTTCATATGCAGATAAATATTCACTCATGGTGTTTTGCAAAAAAAAGGTTGTTGTATTAGCAAAATTAAATTGACGTCAAAATAGAAGATTAAACGATAGGGTGAGCTGCAGTAAGAGCTGGAAAAATATATGCCTGAATTGATGGATAAATCTATATTCTGATCATTGAAGCTCCCAAGATTCAAATTGAAAAGATTAATCTTTGCTTTCTACCTAAACATGTCCTTAATAATAAAATAATGTCTTACGACTCAAACGGATTCAAGACAAATGGTTTAGTGTCTTGCGAGTCATTGGTCTCATTCCCAAACCTTCAAACTCAATTTTGCAGATTCTACACAGGCTTTCACTGCAAGTAATGGAGTCCTATTGTGTCTAGTGTGGACTGCCGTATTTGATAACCAACCCCTACTCAAGCAGAAACTTTTCAATTTCAATTTTCAATTTTAGCTAAAAAAAATTCTGTTTGGTTATTTTGTTTGTGAGCAGATCAAACCAGATACATCCCCAAGTAATGGAGCCTTAATTAGGCATGCAAAATATTTTTATTTATTTTTCGATCAAAATCTAGTGTGAACTGACACATCTGATTACCAACCCCTACCCAAGTAGACATTTTTAAATTTTCCGGGTATTTTAAGGTGGGGTGGTAATAAATTTCTAAATACTGTATTATTTGATTGTGATTTATAATGGAATAGCACAGAATTTAGTCGCTTTTGGTTAGAAAATTTTCTGTTTGGTTATTTCGTTTGTAACCAGATCAAAAGAGATGCATTAGGTAATGATGATTGTCACCAGTATCAGGAAACGAAAGATATGTGCTTGCTGATTTACTAAATTATCCTTCAGATGTCCAAGGATGTTATGTTTGCTGTACAAATGATTTTATACAAGATCAAGTTTGAGGGAGGAGGGAGAAAGAAGAACAAAAGGAGTTTCAAGGATATCCAGGAAGCTCCATTATTGAATGCAAAATTGGGATCTGCAAAATGAAAATTAACCATTTCTAATCATAGAATCTGTTGTGGAAGAGCACTTATTGAGGTTCACCTAATGCATTTAGTACTGTAGCTCAAGAATAGCCCTTTAAGACTTTAATACAACAGTAGCACAACTATAACATAACCTTAATTTCGTTCTAAATCTGATTAGATCTCTAGAAGATACATTAATAATAAAATAAGCCTGTTTCATGTTTGTTTTTTCTTGTTTGTCTTTCAATTTTAACAGCTAACACGATTCAAATCATAAGTGTACATAACACGTAATAATTTCCTAACAATGCTTCACGTTTTCCTTGGCCAAAGATTATTTTTTTCATTTCAACCGCATAACCTTGCAAATCAAATAAACATGACGCACATTTTTCCGGTATTATTGCTCAGTGTAGGCTGACCAGGAATCTAGAAGATGACACAATAGCCGTAGCCTAACCAGATGATTAGGTCACGGACATTGAAGAGAAATGCAAATACTTATACACACCTTTGAAGATATTGTTATGATATTTAAGAATGATCGAAAAAAGTTATATAATTCTTCTAGAAAAAGTTGTTATTACTTCCGAGATAAGCGCAAAGTTTTAACGATCCAAACTAGAATCTTAAGAAGAACACGTTCACCGTAGTAATATTAATGACTACGTTGTTTGTCCTTTTCTCCCAAACATCGAAACTATCCTCTGCATTATTTCGCGGGCCTCGCGTAAGAAATGTCAACCGGTGTTAATACATCAATGACATAATTTGAGATTTCAAGATTAGCATAAATGTTACATTATACACCTGGTTATTGTAATAATAATATCATACGAGTATAGTTTTTTTGTTATTGGAAGCGAATTTGATAAATAATGAGCATGCTAAAGAATTTTTTATTATTTCAGGTTTCTTTTTTACAGCTTAATTTCCTAGGTAATAATTTTTGCGGTAAAGTGTAAATGTTAAATTCTTTTAAGTAATTTTATTTATAGATAAAAAGAATTGACAGAAATTTAGGTAAGTACGTTAACCTTGGCGATTGGATGTTAGAAAGGAATTGTTGGCATTAAAATAGGATTACCTATGTATTGAATTTTTTGTCCTATTCTATGCATATTTTAATCCAAAAAACTATACTATCACAAACGCTGCTCATTCTTTCCTTTTTATTAAGGAAATATAAAGAATTCTACTTTTATATTTAATCAAATCAACTAAATTTTGCCTTTCATTTTAAAGGATTATTAACGGTGTTAAAATTTACAAGAAGAAGCTGAGATGTTAAAGATGGACACAGTTCCAAAAGAGCAGTTTCTGTAACCATACAGAAAGCATTCATTGTATCCATGATATGATTATTGAAGGTGTCGAAACCTGCACTTCACATCAACATATCAAAACTTCCGCCCAAATTGATTCTAAGATGCTTCTATACTGGGTGAATGTCGGTCCATCATTATGGTAGAAAGACTAAAGACCCAAAAGACAAAGTCATCCTCGCGTGGGTGCTGAGACACATCGGAATAGAAGGAAATGAAAAAACATCATGGGAGAAGGTATCAAGGCAGAAATCGAAAATCCTACTCGTAGATGATTCCTTGTGGGATATGCCCCGCGATGAGATGCCTCAGGACTGGATGGTGTCAAAACACCATGACAGAACTGAACAAGAATGTCATATTATGATATATAGATGCTTCCAGGACAACCGAAGGGATTGGAATCGGAGTATATGGGCTCAGAATTAAGTACTCCAAAAGCTTAGGGAAATTCCTTAGCATGCTTCTGAAAAAAATTACCCGAAACAGGAGATTATCATCCTGACCTACAGTCAAGAAGCCATTAATACGCAATCAGCTCACAAATGGCTTGGGATTGCCTGTCTCAGCTAAACGAGTTAAGCAAGGAAAACAAAGTCATCCTCATGTAGGTGGTGGGACACACTGGAATAGAAACAAATGAGAAAGCAGACGAACTCGCAAAAAAGGGAGCGAAAGCATCTCTTTTGGGGGCTGAAACTTTTTATGGGATCAGTCATAGCACATTCAACCTTCAAACTTCGCTTACTGGCAGGAATCCTATCGGGTTACTGTCGACTCCGAAGGCATATGAAAACAATTGGGCTAGGAGATACAGCAGAATGCTGTTTCTGTGAGGAGGAAGATGAAACCTCTATAAATAAGGGCTATGCACCTAGGAACTTAAGAAATAGAAGAAGGAGATTTGTCTAACATCAAGCCATCCCACAACCTAAATTTTCTAAAGCAGATAGACTTAGCAAGTCATCTATGAAGCTACACAGCGAGGAACGGGAGACACACAATAGACCTTTTAGGTCGCAGTGCAAATGCAAATATAACCCTGCAACGCGTACATCCATACAAGCATCCATAGTATGGTTATAGAAGGTGCAGAAACCTGTACTTCACATCGTTTACGAAAACTTGCTTGTGAGAAAACTTCTGGCCAAATGGATTGTAAGATTTTGCATCTATATTGATTGAATGCTGGGCCAACATTATGCTACAAAGATTAAACATCAAAGAAATCTATTTCATAAAATTAGCTGCCCAGATTCTTGCATCAGTTTTCTGGCCTTCTAGATGATCCTGATAGGAGAACAGTTAGAATTGTTTAGAGTGTTTTCAAAGGATTTTCAAAGAACCTAAAAACCAAATGAAAGTCTTGTCTACGTTTATGCTATTGTTAGAGCAAAAATAAATCACCTGATGGGAAAATGATCTCAACACTTATAAATCAGTAAACATTTCCGTTTTGTGCTTCAAGTGAGTCCATAAATGGACAAAAATCACAGTTGTCTTCAATGTTTATAAAAACTTGCATAAGATTAAATGGTGCGATAACAATAGCGGTGGAAGTCACTGGATGACCAAAAGACGTTTTTTGACGTTTTCAAACAGGAGATAGATACATCGTATACCTCTAGAAGTTATTGACCATGTTGAACAAGAATTTATTAATCGTCTTGGTTACTGTCAGGTAGCCAACGATGAACAATTTTAACGTTTACTTTAATCATTATCATTAATGTTAGAAAAATAAATAATAATAATAAATAAAATAAATAATGTGTTTATCATTTTTTTATCAAACCTATGTACATACGCTAATGTAATCATATTTTTAACGATGTGTACGAACAATTTTCGCACATATTTAAAAAAATTATCAATGACGTCATATCTCGAATGTCGATTACGTCACAAATATGGGTCGTATGTCGAAAAATGCCTCTGTTTAAAACAAAATCGACGTGTCAGAGAATTTTTTCGGAAAACTCTCAATTTCAGAAATAATGAATTTATTCGTTACTATTCTAAAGCACTGTATATACAGGGTGTCTCAGCGAGGCCGTTGTATATAGTCGAATATGTTCTCTTCAATGAAAATATTATTAGCTTTCTAGCGCTTCCGGTTATACCGTTTATGTTACAGGGTGATTAAATAGGGATCTGTAATTTCCCAACTTTAAGATCATGAATAATTTGATTTTTTTAAATGGAATGGTATAGCAATTTTTACATAAATGGGTGTAAAATTTGATTTTCTTCCGTTTTTATACGGATGGTGAAAAACTGAAAAATCGGAAATATCTCCAAAACCGTTGCAAATAGACACAATAATATCGGTATAAAGAAGAAAATCAAATTTTACACCCATTTATGTAAAAATTGCTATACCATTCCATTTAAAAAAATCAAATTGTTCATGATCTTAAAGTTGGGAAATTACAGATCCCTATTTAATCACCCTGTAACATAAATGCAACAATTTTGTAATAAAAGACGTGCCCTCTTTCATGATTAAGCGAAAACTGAAAACCGCATGTTTCTAACTCTCGCAGTTACGGAGATATTTCCAAACATCGAAGACGCTGCAGATGTCATTTTTTTCGAAAAACGTCACGTAATTCGGAAACGGTACAACTTAGACTCAATGTAAGCTTAACAAAGTGCCTTTTAAATTTAATAAGGAATCAAAAAGTGTAATAATATATAGGGTGTTCCATTTAAAATAATAAAGTTAGTATCTACTTACAGTAGAACCGCAAGTCCGCCATTACTGATACTAATTTTAAAATGTGTAGAATTTGATTCGAGGCAACATTTATTTGAAACACTTTTTCAAAAAATTAATAATAAGTCGGCTATGGACCGTTGCATCTTAGGCTGAACACCCTGTATGTCTACTAGAGCAAATTTTTTCAGAAAAAATGGAATAACTACAAGACGCTCGAATCAAATCGCAAAAAGTAAAGATATTCATAAAGCTTAAAAATAGGTGAATCCAAATGTGTAAAAATATACAGGGTGTGTTATGAGGGCTTCCGGGTTTTGACCGCGTCATAGTAAAGTACATATATACAATACAAAATAAAATAAAGCAAAAATGAAAAAGAAAAATTACAAAAAATATATATACAACTTACTCAAACTCGACGTTTCGCCACTAATGTAAGTGGCTTCTTCAGGAGCAAAACTAGGTGAGGGGCGCCAGAAGGTCACGGTAACTCGACGTGTCAACCACGCTAGAGGCGAAAACCTTCTGACAAGGAGAAGATGGACGTGCAGGGGTATATATACCATTGTGCATGGAAGCGGAACGGTGAGCGCGAGGCAACGATGCGGAACAGTGAGCACGGGTCGAAGAAGCGGAAAGGACGGGTTTCCAAATGCTGGAGAGTGGGTAACCAATATCGCGATTGAGATTTTGAGGATGTCTCTGGATCTCGATAGCTTCCCTTACCTTTCGTGGAAAATAGCGATGAGACTTGCTTACAACAGATACCTGATCAAAACAAATTTTATGGCCCGTATCTATGAAGTGTTCGGCTAAGGCTGAGTGTGTTGAGGAACGTGACTTAACGTACCGTTGGTGTTCCTTGATTCTAGTTTGAATAGAACGTCCAGTTTCGCCAATGTACACTGAGCCACAGTCACAGGGAATTTTGTAAATACCTTTATGGGAGAGAGCAGGGCGAGTGTCCTTGGGCGAAGGAAGAATTTGGGAGATCTTGTTTAAAGGTTTAAAGATGGGTTGGATATCTTGCTTACGAAGAATTCTACCGATGTGATCTGTAACGCCATGGATGTAGGGAAGAACGATGGTACTTGGCTGATTACTAGATTCTGGTGCTACCTTAGGAGACCGTGGATGAATGTACCTATTTATGACCCTTTGTATGTTGCCGGAGGTATAGCCATTCTGTAAAAGAGCAGTTTTTACATGTTTCAATTCTTTGTCGATGTTGTCGGGTTGGGAAATTGAGATCGCGCGATGTACTAGAGAGCCGATTACCGATTGCTTTTGTGCTGGATGATGATGTGAGCTGGCATGAAGATATCGGTCGGTATGTGTGGGTTTCCTGTACACGGAGTGACCTAAACGGCCATTTGGTAGACGAGTAACTAACACATCAAGGAAAGGCAGGGAACCGTTATTCTCAATCTGCATGGTGAACTTGATATCGGAGTGTTGACTATTGAGGAAATCCAAGAAAGTAGGCAGAGTGTTTTTGCCATGTGGCCAGATAATGAAAGTGTCATCCACATATCTTAACCAAGTTTTGGGTTTTAAATTCGCATGTTCTAAAACAGTGGTCTCAAAAGCCTCCATGAAGATATTAGCTACAACCGGGGAAAGTGGAGATCCCATAGCGGCGCCGGAGGTTTGATGATAGTATTTTCCCTGGAAGGTAAAGTACGTTGAAGTAAGGCACTTCTCGACTAACTTGGCTAAATCTGGGGATTGGTTGTCCTGGATCAATAATTGGTGGATTATAGCGACGGAATCGGCAACAGGTACTTTAGTGAAGAGTGAGGTAACATCAAAACTGACAAGAAGATCTTCGGGTTCGATAGAGATTTCAGAAATGAGTTTAACAAAGTGCGATGAATTTAGAATGTGAGAAGGAGCATTGCCTGTGTATTTCTTAATAGTATGAGCGAGGTATTTGGCCAAGCTATAGGTGGGCGAATCTATAGTGTTAACTATGGGTCGAAAAGGTAGGTTTTGTTTATGGATTTTTGGAAGACCGTACAACCTAGGTGGCTTGGATTCCTTGGGCAGTATCCGTTTCTGTATGTCAGAAGGAATGTCAGAGGATTTAATTAATGAAGAGATTTGCCGTTCAAATTTCGAAGTGGGGTCACGTAACAACTGGGTGTAGCTACCATCTTGTAAGAGATCTGACATTTTGGACACGTACTGAGACTTGTCTAGAATGACGGTTGTGTTTCCTTTGTCAGCAATGCTCCTTCTCACATTCTAAATTCATCGCACTTTGTTAAACTCATTTCTGAAATCTCTATCGAACCCGAAGATCTTCTTGTCAGTTTTGATGTTACCTCACTCTTCACTAAAGTACCTGTTGCCGATTCCGTCGCTATAATCCACCAATTATTGATCCAGGACAACCAATCCCCAGATTTAGCCAAGTTAGTCGAGAAGTGCCTTACTTCAACGTACTTTACCTTCCAGGGAAAATACTATCATCAAACCTCCGGCGCCGCTATGGGATCTCCACTTTCCCCGGTTGTAGCTAATATCTTCATGGAGGCTTTTGAGACCACTGTTTTAGAACATGCGAATTTAAAACCCAAAACTTGGTTAAGATATGTGGATGACACTTTCATTATCTGGCCACATGGCAAAAACACTCTGCCTACTTTCTTGGATTTCCTCAATAGTCAACACTCCGATATCAAGTTCACCATGCAGATTGAGAATAACGGTTCCCTGCCTTTCCTTGATGTGTTAGTTACTCGTCTACCAAATGGCCGTTTAGGTCACTCCGTGTACAGGAAACCCACACATACCGACCGATATCTTCATGCCAGCTCACATCATCATCCAGCACAAAAGCAATCGGTAATCGGCTCTCTAGTACATCGCGCGATCTCAATTTCCCAACCCGACAACATCGACAAAGAATTGAAACATGTAAAAACTGCTCTTTTACAGAATGGCTATACCTCCGGCAACATACAAAGGGTCATAAATAGGTACATTCATCCACGGTCTCCTAAGGTAGCACCAGAATCTAGTAATCAGCCAAGTACCATCGTTCTTCCCTACATCCATGGCGTTACAGATCACATCGGTAGAATTCTTCGTAAGCAAGATATCCAACCCATCTTTAAACCTTTAAACAAGATCTCCCAAATTCTTCCTTCGCCCAAGGACACTCGCCCTGCTCTCTCCCATAAAGGTATTTACAAAATTCCCTGTGACTGTGGCTCAGTGTACATTGGCGAAACTGGACGTTCTATTCAAACTAGAATCAAGGAACACCAACGGTACGTTAAGTCACGTTCCTCAACACACTCAGCCTTAGCCGAACACTTCATAGATACGGGCCATAAAATTTGTTTTGATCAGGTATCTGTTGTAAGCAAGTCTCATCGCTATTTTCCACGAAAGGTAAGGGAAGCTATCGAGATCCAGAGACATCCTCAAAATCTCAATCGCGATATTGGTTACCCACTCTCCAGCATTTGGAAACCCGTCCTTTCCGCTTCTTCGACCCGTGCTCACTGTTCCGCATCGTTGCCTCGCGCTCACCGTTCCGCTTCCATGCACAATGGTATATATACCCCTGCACGTCCATCTTCTCCTTGTCAGAAGGTTTTCGCCTCTAGCGTGGTTGACACGTCGAGTTACCGTGACCTTCTGGCGCCCCTCACCTAGTTTTGCTCCTGAAGAAGCCACTTACATTAGTGGCGAAACGTCGAGTTTGAGTAAGTTGTATATATATTTTTTGTAATTTTTCTTTTTCATTTTTGCTTTATTTTATTTTGTATTGTATATATGTACTTTACTATGACGCGGTCAAAACCCGGAAGCCCTCATAACAGAGACTCAGACCGTGGAAGCCTTCGATATCATTTAATATACAGGGTGTTCTATTAAAAATAATGAAGTAGATGACGACTTCCGGTATAACCGGAAGCGCTAGAAATCTAATAATATTCTAAATTTTCAAATTTATATTTTGACCAGAACGCCATAAACTTCTAATTAACGGTCTCGCAGAGACACCCTGTATATAAATACCACAAGGACTACCTTATTTTCATATTGCTCTCTAGAGAAACAATGTTCGTAATAATGGCATCAATTTTAAAACCCAGCCTGTGTCATGTTGCAGACTTAAGAAATGCAGCTGTAACTGATAGACCAGCTTCATCTAATACGAGTCTGGATGCAACAAAGCCAGTAATGTCATGTTATAAGGAATTTATTGCTCATAAACTTATTGTTTACAAACACTATTCCAAGATCCGCGTCACTAATATAGAAAGAAAAAAAAAAGAAGAATCAAGTATCTTAAGTAAAATCCAATTGTAGAAGAAGAACAGATCGAGAAAGCAGCAAAAAAAGCTGTCCCGATTTGTTCAAAACTACCTTGAATATGGAGTACCTTTTGAATAAATACGGACACAACAATGAAAACGTTCAATAATGTATTTAGTCTTTTCGGGTGATCCAAAATGCCAAAAAGGGATTTTTGAGGTCACTGTTTATGGTCACGGTTATAATCTATAGTGGATGTATCACTGGAATTATTCCACCAGCTAAGAACGTCAATAAAAACTTTAATTTTCAATTTTTTACGAGTTTTTGGGATTTGACTAGTGCGCGATGTTAGGAAAGAAAAGAACAGGTAAGAGGGACATTTTTACTTTACAATAAGTGCTTTAAAACGATTTAGAATTGAAGTTGGTGGAATATCCGATGAATTAGCCAAAAATATATCGTAATCTTGCTAAAAAGTAGATGAAAGTTCTCGTCTACGATTATGACGTTGTTGGAGCTGCAATAAATCAGTCAGAGAAGACCGGTGTCCGGAAAACTGGCAGAGGGTTCTTAAAGCTTTATATATTCTCGTGTAAAAGTGAGAGATCCGATAATTAAAAATTCACTAGATGACTATAACTTTTTTTTGACGTTTTTAAACATATTACGTCATCATTTAATAAAGTCGACTTGTGGATTTTAAATTGTCTTTAGCTTTGAATGAGACATACTTCAGAGGTGCATCTGTGACTGATAGACCAGTTTTATGTAATCTGAGTTGGATTTTGAACATTTGGATGCAACAGAGGCAACAAGACCATGGTTTTAGAAACAAGTACAAGAGAAAAAGGTGACTGATATGAGTATTAACATAAGGTAGCTTAACTGAGACCCCTGAAGAGGCAATACAGTAGTAAGAATACTTAGATCAAGAAAGAAAGTATGAAAAAAAAAACAGAACAAAAGAGAGGCAAATAGTCTATAATATTCAAAGCTGTTCGGATATGTCAGAATCTACGGCAAATATGAGGTAGCTCGGAACAAATGTATTAGTAGATATTCAAGGATATGTTTTTACTTATTGATGATGTAAAATTGAAAAAAATGGAACATAACACAACAAAACACAAAAAAATAAAGATTTTCAACTAAAGAATTTTGCTCAAATGTGCGCAAAAATTATTTTATCAACGATCAAGAACGAATTGAGACTGCTGTCCTGTTTTGTATGTCGTCAAATTTCTACTTCATCCACAGGCATTATAGGAAACCATATTTTAGGACCTTTCTTCATACGTAGATGAAAACCTCAATCGAGAAAAATAAATAATTATCCAAATTTGTTCTGTATTAGCGGCAAAGACAAATGATTGGCATAGATTTATAAATATGGATAGAAAGAACAGAAGCAGCAAATAAGGGCACCTTACTTGAGAAAAATCGGAAAAATTCTTATTATAGAAGATATCTTATTTGCTGAATGGATTGAATTGATGAAACAATTCGAACGTCGAAAGCTCATGGTATAAAAAAGAGCTCAAAACTTTAGTCAAAATCGACGATTGTATCGTCATGGGTAATCCACTCTGCAGTCTAATTTAGCACCAAGTGATTATCATTTGTTTCCCTCTAAGAAACAAATAACTACATGAAAGATATCTTTCTTCAATTAATTGCTTGAATTGAATGGGAAATCCCATTAGACAGAAGTTTGTAACCGTTAGGAAATCGTATATTGAAATAAAAACCTAATTTTTCTTATAATGCTTTTTAGTCAAAACTAGATAAGTAAATGCTGGTTTAGCATCAACACCCAGCACCCATAAAGGATAAAGGAAGTCAAAAAGAGGCAGCCAAAAACTTCAGCTTCGTATGAAGGGAATAAAGTCCTGGGAATTAATCAGTTGTCAAAAGTTGAGTTGCTAAAGTCATTTATATGCTATCAAGAGAAAGCCAAAAAAAAGGCAAGTCTACAAACTTCTTTTGCGATACAAAAGGATACAGGAGGATACCATCAAGAAAAAATACTTCAAAGCCTTACTTAAACGATTATAAATTAAACAGAACTATTACTATAACTAGAAGTATTACTCACCAACAACGCTATCATCTTCAACACCGTCAATTCAACACCGAAACCTAAACTTCTTAATTACTCTATGGCACTGTATCACACTTCCCTTATCTGCAATCACTATTCCGCCCGATCGCGATCATTTCTTACTTATATACAACGTCCGCGTGATAGACCTCCCACTTCAAACCGTGATACCCGCTTCTCATTGTGTCATTAAAAGATGCTGCTTCTTCTTTACATTTCTTGTAAGCGTAAGTACACCTTTCTGGCGAACGTCGTTCGTCGTCACGGTGGCTATTTTATTCTATCGTGAAGTGGTTTCCTGCTGTCACGGCATCGATACATCGCTGGATGTCATGCAATTACTCATCTTTAGAGATCAAGGTGCGATGCTGTTTATACCGAAAAAATAAAACGAAAAAATAAATAATTTACTTATTTATAAAGATTAGAGACGGACTTACTATGGCGGATATGATTTAATGAGGAAGCTTCTACGAATTTCGTGGTAATTTTTTGGTCGTCGGTTTACTAGAAAGAAGATGATGTAGTGAGATCTTTGTCTAAATATTAAATAGTTTGTATTTCCATATAAATCGATGAATAAGAATTAGAAAATAGATTGATAGTCATGTCTTAATATCCGTAGCTGTGATAAGAATTTGCTTGCAATGTTTTTAAAGAAAAAAATTGAATATCTAACAAATACCAAACATTAAAACTCTGAACTGAAGATTGTATAAAATACCTAGATGTGCTATGCAGAAACGAAAAGCTTCTCTAAAATTTTTAATTTATTGTAGTAGGTACATGTTTCGAGTTAATGCCAGCAGTAATCTTGAAAAATAATTTCAATATTTGGTAGGACTTTATCTGTCAAATTGTTTAACCACGTCTCGGCACCCAGGCTCATCAGGGCTGGCGTCCCGCAGGGTTCCTTGTTCGACCCAGAACTATTTTTATTATTCCCCAGAGATATTCCATCAATGCCTCGGAATGCGTGGCTGTGAGGTTTTCTAGGAAGACAAATTCACCTCCGACCAACATCTCTGTAGGTGGTGAGAGACTTGGCTGGTCACCAAATGTTAGATACCTGGGTGTCATTTTTGATACGCGTTTAAGCATCATTTTTCTGACACTGTTGTCAGGTTCTTACGTACGAGATCTGTTCTGTATTCATTTCTCTGTTGAGCTTAAAACTCATGTCGTCCTGGACAAGCGAGCTCAACAAACTAACTCATTGGAGAACCAAAGCAAAGTGCATTCTACTCGACATTCGTTTCCTGAAGGAGTGTAGAAAATACGAGGTATTTCCAAAATTTATCAATTTAAAAGTAAGGAGAAGAAACAAAACTGTTACAAAAAGGTTTAAAACACAACATTTATAAAGAAAAACTACCGGTAGAAGAGATCTTGAACTCAAGCGATCAAGCCTTCTTCAAACACCAAGCTGCCACGATTTTAAGAAAAGAAAAGGATCAACACTACAAAAAGTGCTACAAAAGTATTAATAGTGACTATAGTGACATAATTATATCAACTCTGTCGATCAATTATTAAAATTCGGCCTTTATGTTAGCTTAGATTCAAATCCATTGAATAAATACGTCCGAAGTTTCAATCAAACAATCAAGTCATGTAGCTATTTAATAGATAAAACACTAAAACATAAATTACACGTAAAAAAACCCCAACATTTCTAAATTATACTGCTTAACGAAGATTCATAAAGAAGGTAACACATACCGACCTATTGTTTCGAATATTAATGCCCCGACGTACAAAATGGCTGTCACAGCAATTTTCCCAATTTGAATTTTCAAACAACAACTCATTAAAAAGCACCCTGGATCTTATCGAGAAACTAGAAAAGGCCACTATAGATTTCTTTCCCCTTTCCTAGCAAATTTGTTTCTAAACACCCTCGAATGATTTATTAATTTTTATTGACTTAACTTAAAAATACCTGTAAATGCAATTGCTTTGACGGAGCATTGGCTAAGACCGTATGAAACTATTGGCTTGGATGGTTTTGAGATGGCTTCTTGCTTTGTTAGAACAACTAGTTTGTATGGAGGGTCTTGTATACTAGTACCCACTAGTACTGAATATGTTGGACTCAAAACGCTGAAAGAGAAAAGTACTTGAATGTAGTGCAATTAAAATCACTACATTCTACAACATTCTACAAGAAGCGTCTGCTGAAAGTAATTATTCGATAATATTGAGTGGAGATTTTAATATTGACTTAGCCAAACGTGGGGTAGTTTCTGATGTCTTTGTGGATATGTTAAGATCACACAACTTGCATCAAACAATTACCAATCCAACAAGGATCACCACTAGATCGCAAACAATAATAGATAATATTTTTGTGAACTTGGTAGATTATAATGGCGATGTGATTGTCTCTGCGTTGTCGGATCACTGTGTGGAAAGAATTTCGTTTAAGATTCAAGATGAGACTATTGATAGAACTCGAAAGCTAAATATGCGATTTTTTACACGCCAGAAATTGCAATTAATCAAAAAAGAGCTACAGGCAGTAGATTGAACTCCTGTATTATCTGATATGGATGTGAATCGATGCTATGATTCATTTCTGGGGATACTCAACAATACTACTAAATAATGTGTAAATGAAAATACCGTCACTATCTCAGATAGACATGTAAAATATGTACATACCAGAGTCTTTCGCTCTGCATCTAACAGACATTTACGAGGTGCAAAGTGCTATAAACAGCTGAAGTGATACTAAAGCAACAGGTGAAGATGATATCCCTATTTCCTTAATTAAAGACTCCGCGGGGTCTCTTGCTATTCCATTGACTCATATAGTGAATGCTTCTTTCCAATTTGGTGTTTTTCCTGAAAAATTAAAACTTGCAATTATAAAGCCTGTATATAAACAAGAAGACAGAACAGATGTTAACAACTATAGACCTGTAGTTCTGATATCAAATATTTCGAAGATCGTTGAAAGATTGATGCATAATAGAATTAGTAAATTCTTGACGAAGCATAATATCCTTCATGGAAATCAGAATGGTTATATCAACAAAAGATCTACAAACAGAGCAATCTTTCAGCTATTAGAAGAAATACTTACTGCCATTAACAACAAGGAAGTAACTGCTTGTGCATTTATGGATTTATAAAAGGCTTTTGACAGCGTCCATCATCAAGTACTTCTACATAAACTGGAAAAAGTGAGGTTTACTACTTGAATCCTACCTCGTGGGGCAGAGACAGTGTGTTGTGACCTATGACGCATCAGGAGAGAAAATTTCATCAGCTTGGCGAACAGTACTATTTGGTGTTCCACAAGGTTCCATTCTTGGTCCACTTCTATTTTTGTTGTATGTAAATAATAATAATAATAATAATAATAATAATAATAATAATAATAATAATAGTGCCTTTATTTCCAGTTTAATACAGTATAGACACATACATAAAATAAATAAAATAATATAAAAAATTGGAAAATGGCGGGTTTCAGGCAAGGAGCACGAGCAAAACGCACCATGGCTGCTCTTCCAACCAACCAGTAAACAGTACCAGATATCACTAAAGCAAGAAAATACATAGACATACAAAGATATTCAATAAACATTGGCCGATACAAAAAAGAGGAAATAAAGAGAGGAACGAAAGAAGAAAGGAAAAGAAGGAAGAAGCTAAGGCCGACTGCATCCGCCGGTGCACTGCTGCCCAAATAACTTATGAAACATAGAAGCCTTAAAAATCCTGATATTAGCAGACTGATATTCATTGTAGCATTGATTATAAGCTTGTGTAATGGTATAGGTAAAACATTTCTTATAGTGCTGTGAAGAATGGAGTGGCGGGGTTAATAGACCTCTGAACCTCAGGTTCAAATTATGAACATCAGTTCTGAAAGATAGTTTTTCATGCAAGTAACCCGGCCTCTTGTACGTTAAGATTTTATAAAATAAAGAGAAGGCATGTAACCTCCTTCGGTTCTCCATGTTTAACCATCTCGTCCAACTTAAAGGAAATGTGTTGATATTTCCTTATCCAGAAGATAAGCCTCAGACATGAATTTTGTACTCCCTGAATTCTATTTCTGTCCACCAGATCCAAAAACGGCCCATACACGGAACAGCAATAGTTAAATTTACTCAATATTAAAGAATTGCACAGCATAATTTTAGTTTTTTTGTCAAATAAATAACGATTAGAATAAATAATTCTCATGTTAGAGTAACATTGCTTTATTATATTTGAGACGTGTTGCTTAAATTTCAAAGACCAGTGTAGTGTAACTCCTAAATTTTTAATGCTTTCCGATAATGGCAGCGTACAACCATCTAATTGAATTATGATGTTTAGCACTCTGCTACGATCATTTTTCTTGCCAAACACAATGATTACTGATTTATCGGGGTTAAGTAACAAGGAATGCTGTTTTGCCTGCCGCGACAGAGAACTAAGATCTTCGTTTATTTCTGCACATACTCTGGCAATATCTGAGGGATAACAAGAGATATATATCTGAGCATCGTCAGCGTAGAAATGGACAGAACAGTACTTCAAAAAATTACAAAATCTTGATATATAAACCGAAAACAAGAGAGGACCCAAAATGGAACCTTGCGGTACCCCACTCCCAACAACCAAGGGCGAAGACGTATCACCGGACAGCCTCACAGACTGTGTACGGTGAGATAAATAATTTTTTATTAATAAACACGCTTTATCAGTTAATCCAATGTAATGCATAATAGACAACATTATTGAGTGATCAATTGTGTCGAAAGCCCTAGAAAAATCAAGCGCAACTAGTATAGTCACCTTACCCATGTCATTTGCACGCACAATGTCATCTGTAATTTTCAATAATGCGGTTTCGCAACTATATCCAGCTCTAAAACCAGATTGAAATTGTGGTAGCAGATTATTGATCTCGAGATGTTCACGCAGCTGAGCTGCAATTATCTTTTCAAAAATTTTTGATAGTGCCGGTAGTATACTGATCGGTCTAATGTCCTTAAACTCAGTGGGAGATCTCTTTTTTGGAATGGGTGTTATTAAAGCGTGTTTCCACTGAATAGGGAAAACAGATTCATTGATGCAAAAATTGATAATATGGCAAATAACATCAGATATCTCGGGAATGCAAAATTTAATCATTACAGCGTTTATGTTATCGCTACCGTAAGAAGCCGAGTCTATCTTAAAAATTAGGCTATTAATGAGGTCAACCGAGACAGAGCGAAACTCCAAGAAATTAGATACGTTTATATGAATATTTGAATTATAAAAATTTCGGAGGCCAGTTGTATCAATGAAGTTAGCAGGAATACTAGAAAGTACTTGTTTAATTGTTCTATATTCGCTAAATGTTCCGGTAAAGAGCATAATTTGTCTTTAAAAGAAAAAATATTATTTCTCCAGATCTTGCTCGCGCCGTGACAAGCAACAAGATGTTGGAGGTAGGCTCTCCTCTCACGTCTAATAGCCGAAGTTGTATAATTACGCAATTGCTTATAATAATCCCAATCTTCACGTTTCTTTGATTGCTTAAATTTGGTCAAAGCAGTATCACGTATACGCATCAGATATTTAATATTATCCGTCAACCACGGAGAGGAAGGCCTGGTAATCTTAACAGATTTACTTGGGGCTACAATATCGAACAAAAGGATAATAGTTTCATTGAAGAACTCTAGTTTACCATTAATGTCACGAATGTCATATATATTTCTCCAAGGCACCGTCACAAGTAAATCACGGAACTGAACACAATCAAAAGACCGGAGGTCTCGGTAAATTTTGAAAGATATTCTATTCTCGCGTATCGTGGTATTTACGGTACAGCATACAAGCTCATGATCAGATATATGTGGAACGTCTGACCTACCAGATCTCATTGATGGCCTTGCGGTTCTATAGACACCACATGCATTATGCGGGAGCAAACCTGTGAAGAGGTTAAGAATAAGCTGGAACAGAACTTTATTAAACTGGAAAATTGGTTACAAAATAATAACCTAAATAAACCTAATTATTACCTAATTAAATGTCAAGAAAATATATGTTCTACCTTTTAATATTGCTCCTGAAAATCTGGAAATTAAATATAATAATGAAGAACTTGTGTTACCCATGCGCGTTTTCTGGGTGTTACTGTATCTGCCTTCCTATCTTGGAGACCACACATACAGGAACTAGGAAAAAGTCTAGATGGTTTTTGTTATACATAGTTTGCGTCCTGCGCATAGAATGTACGTCCTGTGATAAGGTTTACATCGGCCGAACACAAATGAACCTAGAAATAAGATTCAGGGAGCACCGCAATCATTTAAAAAACAAAGAAATAAAGAAATCCGCGATCGCCAGACACTACTTAGATAGAGGCCACAAAAATCATAAATGAGCTGTCACCTCTTATTCAAAACAGCATTCTCTTAAGCGTCATTTAGGGTACTCTACGAATCTGCGTGTATGTTCGAATGTACTTATATATTTTCTACACCCTCAGATATGATTACACAACACAGGTTGCCACATACCCACTGAACACAAATCTCAGACTCAGAGACTCGACGTGCTTCAGAATCGTCCTCCCATCGGTCTGAGAACCCACTCATCCAGCATCTTGAGGATCTGGATCTTGACAGGCCTCCATTGTTGGTGAGTGTACCACCTCTGCAGGCCAATAAATTTCTTGATTTCTGCGGCGAGACCGAACCGCACACAGCAAAGATTAAAAGGCTGAAGGATATCCCGGCCAGCCTCGGGACAAAACTACTTAATTTTTTGACATCATATCAGAAATATTTCGGCAAAGCATTTTCATTCCAGGACTTAACGCAGTTTGGATTCTTAGTATTTGTAAAAAACAACACAATTTTTACCACATAATTAAAAGACTAAAACATTAATATGGGAAGTTAGCTTGTCATCAATTAAAACTTATTGATTGCTTTCGATTAATTATTATTAGTTAATAAACACGTTTGATATAATTTTGAATAAAATATTCATATCACGGACAGGATTCTCGTTCTCAATTTTAGCAAAAAAAAAACGTAAAAATTACTTCTGAATACAAAAATAAAAATGAAAACAAATGGGAATTGATAAAATCCACAATATGCAAAATAAGCAAACCAACATTGATATTTATTCCATTGATATTTGTAAACAAAACATATACTAAGATTAAACACCCTTGACCTTTTCCACATGGATCCGGTCTCGAAGCATCATCCTCATCGTTCTAAAGCAACACGCACGGCAAGAAGAGGACACCCGATTAAATTCACTCGACCATCTCCCAGAAGAACGATCAACTTGGTAAAACGACGTAATTCCATCCAAGATAGAATTTGCTCGAGTTATATTACCACTCTACCATCAAACTATTATCGACGAATATTTTCTGCATCCTACTCCCACCCATTATATTGATTGGTTTTTCCCGATATCGTTTGACTCATCCTCGACACGATGCAATATTATTTTAATAATCATAATATGTAAATACCTCAATAATCGTATTTTTACTGACATTTCCGCAAGATGACACGTGTTGTTGATTCTCTTGTTAATGGTATTGGAGCTGGTTTCTCGTTTAAGAAAAGAATTCTGCGTGCACAACTGCGTTTATTTAAACATGCATTCATTGCGGTGAATAAATTTTAACCTCGGGTAAGTGCTCATTAACGTGTTAGTATTATCGTTTAAAAGGCTTTGGTTGAAAATATTCGCGTGTATATGTTTGTTTATTCAAACGTAAATGGACGTGATTTTTATAATGTCCACTGTATATATTTTTGCAGACTATTTATGGCGGTGTTTACAATACTTTGAAGATTGTGTGGGAGATTCTTACTGAAGTGCATATAATTTTTTGTTTGTCCACACTTGTATTGCTTCTATTAATAGTGTAAGACTTCAAAACGTTAGTTTCAGGAACCCCCAACGTTTACAGTCAAGTCTAAATCTAGATTTAGGAGAAATAATTCATTCTTATTTCGGTGGAGCAACTGTGTATTTGGCCTTTATCATTCTATTTCCATCTGTTCTTTGTACGTCTAAGTTCCATGCTCTTCTTCTTCCTCTGGCGAATCTGACAACGTCTCCAATTCCATATTCCTCTCTTATGTTCTCGCTCCTAATCACTATTGTTTCATATATTTTTGTTTATGCATGTGACATCCCTTAGATATCCAGAGAATCTGTTTGATTTCTGGATAGCACCTCAAGAGTTCTACTATTAACTATTAAAGTTTCAACCACAACAAGTACACTATTCATGTTTATAAGATCTCTATTGATAGTCATCTGCCTGAGAATGTATTAAAAACTTTTCTACTTCTTCAATTTAGGTGGTTGATGTCGATAGTCTGTATTTTCTCGTTGGTCGCATAAAAATTGATATGCTCTTTGAATCTTTAAAAAGATTCTAAAATTTTTGGTCTTAGTAGCTTTCAAACTTCAATTGGAGAAGAGAGACTTTTCCTTGGTTCTTCTTTTAAATGCCAGAGACGTTGAAAAGCGTTTCCATAACTTAAACAGCTTATTTTGGTGCCACAGAGAAGGCCACACTCAGTTTTCTTGGATTTGAAAACTTAATGAAATTGCTGGTGTTCGGGTTTGCACAAGACTCTATGTTGTGGTTGGTGTTTTGTATTTATTATGTACCATATCAGCTCTTTATTACATGATTCATTTCTGAAAAACCTTTGTCGATTGTTTGTGGTATAAGTTCAAGCTTGCCAGGTCTTCAATAATGTTGAGTTCTTTCTTTATTCCGTTTACAAATACCAACTGCATAATTGTTGTTGTGTCGTTGATACCTGTGAATTTTTTTTTGTCAGGGGAAATGCTTTATACACATCAACTGCTTGAGTCAATCGCAACTTAGCGTGTGGGACTTTCACGCACTAAAACCCCTCAATGCCCTCTGTAGTATCTGGAACCATCACCGGCTGCACTCCAACTATTTCTTGTTGTCTATCGTGCTCTGGCTGTTTTGCATTGCCTCTCCAGTTCTTTTTCCTCCTTTTTCGCCATAATGGATCTGATCATGTTATTTATAATTCTCCAGTTATAAGCGGTTTCTACCATCAGCTGTACCATGGTGTCTGGTGATATTATTTGGCCTATACCAGCATGTGAACGCTTCTTATTTGGTGCCATCTGTCACAGCTAAAGAAGGTATGTTCTGCGGTATCGACCTCACCACAGTAGATGTAGGCGTCAGAATCGTCCTTCCCGAAGCACTTGGAAAGAGCCATGAGCCGTTAGTGCTTGGGTTAGAAAGTAATCCAGCTTTCGATGTTGCCAACCCGTCCATTTCAACACATCCTTTATTAGTATCTTCGTCCAAAGTGCCTTTTCGGTCTTGTTTAGCCATCTACTTTGCCATTCCTTTATCGAGTTTTTTTTATCTCTCCTTTCTCTCCTGCACCATTAAATCAATTGGCGTGATTCCGGTGATTACTTGCAGGGCCACCAGCGTCGCAGTTCTATAAGCTGTCTATTGCCTGTCGCCGTACCGGATCTCCATATAGTACGATGTTGTGAATGGCTCCACTCAGTACCGCTCTTTTATTGCTACTAGCCCCTTTGATAATGCGCATAATTCGGGTTAAACTGGCCACTTTTTTTCCGCATTAGCCATCACTTTCATTATGTGTGGCCTAAAGGAGCCCTTCTCATCAATTGTGACCCCAGCGTGAAGGTGATGTGGTCTCTCTTCCGCCTTCCTTGCAATATAATAACCTCAGATTTGTCTGGTGCCAGTGATAGCCCATGCTCCTTAATCCAGGCACTTATTCGCTGCAGACATATATTTGTGTTGACTACCAGGGTGTTTTCATTTCTGGCCCCCACCACAATTGCCCGATCACCTTCATAGCCCACACATATAGGCCAATGGTCAGTTCTAACCCAAGCACGCCGTCGTACAACACATTCCATACAATAGGACCCAGTACCGGGCCCTGCGGCACTCCCGCGTTCGTTTCCACGTATTCATCCGTTTCGCGTATTTTTCTATTGGTTAGATAGTTTGATATCATGCTTATTAAATACTTAGATATATTTCTTTCGCTTCTGTTATAATCAAGCTGTGACAAGCTGTATTGAAGTTGTTGAGAAAAGCAGCTTGCTAGATAGTACAAAATGGGAACTTTAAAGCGAGATTGTACATTCAACGAGGGAAACGTTTGGTAAGGCGATTTCGGCATCAAAACAGCAATCACTCTAAGGTTAACGAAATCTTGATACAAACTAGGAAGAATTGTGGTTAGCGATTGATGGTTTGCCTCGACAAAATTGCAGTTAATTTTGGTGACAAAATCCCATACATGACTGTGGATAAAAATTCATTTTAGTTCTACTACGGTCTTTCTAATTAGATGTGATGTGTTAAATCAGCATCGAAGTTGATAGTCATTATACAGTCCAAGGTCTTTTATATATTCTACAAGGGATATCTTATTGGATTCAAAAAAAATTTCCATCAAGTTATCACAGTATTCAGATAAACACGGCAAATCCTCGTTAATCTTCCGTTGAAGAACTACATATTCGGAAAGTCTAAACGAAATGTCTACAGTGCTTTAATACAGATGACAATCTACTAGTACATATCGTAAATAATAACGGGCTTAGAATGACCCTTGCGGGACACCACATGTCAACCATATCTTATCCGAGTACAACCTGTTCTTCTCTATGATTTAAATATGATTATAAGAGTAATAAGGCAAAAGGAATGCCCTACTAAAATCCAATAAAATGAGTGGAGTAACATCTCCTTTGTCCGTAGCTCGTGTCACGTCACGAAGAAGTCAATTTTTCAAATGTAAACTTTTAGTTTTGTGAGCAGGTGACCGTTTAATTTGGTTCACCCTATACATATATCGCAGTAAATTATGTTAATGTTTAGAATCCGTTTTTAATTAATCGTAATCACTATTTTAATCAGTGACACACTACAATAATATTAATTTAAACAGTCAAAATTGAAAACACAAAATCGTAAAAATAAGGTTAAACATGACGTTATGTCATCTAAACAAGAACAGGATCCGTATCGAGAATATAACAGATCTCTTACGTCAGAATTTGCATAAAAAAAAACTCGAACGAATGATTTGATAATAATATCATCGATGTTTCGATCTCATCCTAAAACGGAAGTAGGTTTTCACTGTTACGGATGGCGCTCGCGTAAATATTTTATTGCGTTATAAATAAAACATTTTCGGTCGCATATTACACTGCATCCGAACTAGATTAAACGATTTCTCTTATGTATCATGTAACGATTTCAATAAATTATGTTTTGAATGTCCGGGGAAGGAAGAGAATGTGGTGATAGGAAGGAATTTATATTTACAAGGTCCTTTCTTTTCTATGTTTCCTATATTATCTCGAATTCATAACAAACACCGATACATAAACAAAAATCATCCTGTAACATATATCAAGAACGCAATTTAAGAACGTGACAATGAATAAATTTCTCCTTAAGAAATTACTTGACTGACTCGGTGACAAGCGAAAATCTACACATTCGCTAAACACTAACACTTGTCGACTTGCTTTCGAATATAACAATGAATTTAATATCAGCGCCTATAAACACCAAAGAAAAAAGAGACAGGACGTTTTCGAATCCACTCGTCGAAACGTAACAGCTATAGAAACGATGTACAAGAACGAAATTACGACACTCTCGAATCCATTAATCAATAAATAAATTTCTTCTTGCATAATAATAACAGCCGCAAGACTGAATTCTCGTATCTTGTTTGTATTTAAGTTCGTTTTCACTCACTTAACACATCAGCTCATCATCTGTCGTTCGAGAAAGAAAAACGACGCTAAAAATAACCATTGGCGTACAATAGAGTATAATGAAGTTTTTCTGAGCGCCGGTTCCTATTCATAAGAGGCGCTTGTGGGAAAGAAACCCGAACATCTTCGACAGCTAACAAAAACTGGTTTCGTTCACGAGATATCGAGGAGGTCCGATCGTACTTTTGAAGTGTTTCGGAAAAAAATAAGAGGAAAAAATTTTGGCGCATATTTTCAATCACGGACACGGTTTTGTTATATGTTCAAGAAGTATACGAGGTTTATTCATTAAATTTTCAGATTTCACCTAGATGATCCTAGAATGTCATTTCTCTTATTTAATATGCGATCTTGGGATTTCTCAATCAGCTTTCTGAACAACGATAGGAAGGTAATCTTAAGTAATACTCCATCCTGTCATCCTTTCAATTTGATTAAGACGTTTCACCAAACTGGTGTCAATAGCTCAAAAACAGACACATCTAGTTGGTCAATTTAATTTTGCGTACAGGGTTGACATCACACTGAAACAGAGGTGATTTGCGAGGTTATCAAATCACTCTTTAAAACACGATCGAATCGAATCAACTCGAATCATGTATCCATTAAGGATAAACATAGTTGTTGCTTTTGTCCAGGATGATAAAGCAGTTTTCCTACCAGTATCGTCTGTGAGATTGGTTTTGTCAAAATTTTTTACGTGCAGCCCTCTGGAGACTTTCGGCCAAACTGTTGAAATCTTCTATCAAATCAGCTTTGACTGGTTTTAAGTTTCTACAATCTCTAAATCGATTTCGTCTCAAGAAGTTTTCAATCCAATCATAGCCTAGTTAATTATGTCTTTAAAGAATGGCATGTTAGTACATACTACATAATACAAATTCGTTAATATTTGCTTCTCATGATGTCAACGAACTAGGGTTTCTCGTTTATGGTCAGGAGAGGTGGTTGCTCAAATCTGTCGCCATGTTGCTCCCCCAAACAAGTGATAAATGGAATTGTACATAAACAACAAGATATCTGAACCACCAGCATGTAATAATCTGCAGGTAATAAAGATGAAAAAAAATCGATGCATCTTTAAGTGTTGAAACTCGTGGACGTTGAACAACATCAGCTTCCAGAAGCACAGCCGGAAATACTTAGCAGAAGAGATACGACGGCTTCTGCAAGACAGATAAAAGAAACCTCAAGACCTAGATCAGATAGCTAGATTCCTGGCTAAACCCGCAGAAGTTCCAAAACTACTTGAAAATTTACTCTCTAAAAGGCACCGGGGATGATGGAGTCACTTATAATTCCGACAGGGCATTCTCCCTGCTGTTTGTCTTGTCGAAAGTGGTAAAAGTTGTGCTGGTTAGAATCAATAAGCATTTGGAAGCCACTGGTTTACTCAGACTCTTCAGTTTGAGTTCAGAGAAACAGAGATATTACTGAGGGATACAACAAAACGGCTATTTTAGCAGTGGATACTACAACGCTTTTAATCGAGTTTGGCATGAGGGGTTGGTAACAAACTAATAAGACTTAGGTTTCCCAAGACCATACCCACCATGATCTGATGAGGAGCTAGTTGAAGAACAAAACCTTTGGAATGAAAATGAGCAACGCCATGTCTCTGCCTAAGAAAGTTGAAGCGGGAGCGGCCTCAGGGTTCCTGCTTTGGTCCTGTCTTTCGTTAAATATGTCCCCACTACTTACCCACACATCCCAGTACCAATACCTCTGTATATGAGGACGAGACCCTTATATATTTGCAATAGTTTCATCTTGAAATCCCAGTCCGAAAGTTAAAACAGCACATTCCACACATAGAGCCTTTTTTTTGCTCCTGGAGGCTCACCTTGAACGGATCTAAATCTATCATAGAGATCTATACTGATATCTGCCCTCATTCCACGGCAAATGCGGATAGCTAACATCTTAAGTCGGTCTACAGCTGCAGGCCTAATGATAATTCATGGCCAACGGATGCCCCAGTATCTACCAGAAGCTGTTGGGGGATGTTAAGGCATCAATTATTAGAGTCATCATTGCAATTTTGATGAAAATCTACTAAGAATATTGTTGATATCAAGACCAGAACAGATGTCTAAATCAGGGCAGACATCTTACTAGAGTGCGCTTCTTTATGTCACATTCATCTCATGACAGATGTCAATTTGTTGTTCAATTTTAATTGAAGGAGGCTGGTTGCACCAAAATCTCTGCTTTCGGACAACTTTTTGATCGAATCTTTAAGATACTGTATCGTGACTATAGTCGAATTTTTAGATATTGTCCGTTACGTCATGAGTAACGTCAGGATGAATAAAATCGACAAATAATTGTAAATTATGGCGGCATCTATGTTCCATCATCAAAACTAACCGAATACCGGTTAGGTTGGGTTAGGTTAGAGGTGGCATGCGGGTCTGTTTCACTGCGACCTTTACAGGTCTATTGTGATCCCCTTTACCTTAGAGACCGCTCCCTAGTTTCGCCTTCTTAATCAGACTAATCATTTTTGAGAGCGGCTCATTTGTGTAGCCAGTGGCTGTGGGGTTCTCTACCCCCATTACTAGAAACCTTGTCCTCGCTAGGCCGTCACAGTGGCACAAAACTGGGGTTTCTTCTTCCTCTTGACAGAATCTGCAGAGAGTATTTTCTGCTAGGCCTATGTTAAACGTATGCCTATTCAGTCTGCAATGACCGGTCATCAGACTTACTATCATTTTGACAGTCTTCCTGTCTTTACTCAGTAGGTCTTCAGTAAACTTAGGCCTCTGTTCCCTTAGGAACTCCTTAGCCTGTCTTTGTCCTGGTGATCTTTCCCACCATTCCTTGGACTTGTTTTGTGACCATTAGTAGATGGACCTCTTAATTTGTGATTTGGTAGTGCCGAAGGAAGGGGCCACTCCTATGAAAGGCCTTGACGAACCTCGTCTGGCCAGCTCATCTGCCACCTCGTTTCCCTTCACTCCCATGTGGCTGGGGACCCAGGCCACCAAATACCGGTACCGAATTTTCGGTATTCGGTTGATGATGAGAATCCATGCGTTCTCGAAACACGTGTCCCGAGTAATTAATCGAGGTTGTGGTGTTTGGTGATACCAATGTTTTATCTGTTTATTACGAGCCCACAATCCTTGAAATCACACCAATAAATCAACCTGGATGAAGCCGAGTACCAGTACGAAATGATAAAACTCTTACACCTTGTTATATCTATTTTCGTCACATTTCTATACGGCCAATACAAATAGTATCAGGCGTATGTCTTCTTAAAGCAACGACACATATGTCAAAATAATATTGACATTTCTCTCTAATGTACAGTCGTGGCCAAATAAATTTAGTACAAGCGTTCTTTACAAAATTTTTATGGTGTAAGTTAGTATTTTGATTCGGTATGATCTCACATTTGATTTTTATAACAAGCATTTAAAGCTAAAGTTCGTATTACAATAATAAAATTTCGAATTTTTGACATATATGAAATTTAAGGTTGTACTACATTTATCTGGCCTCGACTGTACGTACGTTAAACATTACTGGCGTAACGGACAAGATCCAAAAATTCAACTGTATGTTTAATTACGACTAAGGTTTGCTTATAATTTTTTCTTGCCCTGTTAAAGTCTACCAAATTAGAAATATGATCGTTGGCATGCTATTTATCAGCTTTAGTCAGCAGTCATATGCTATCCAATTTGAATTCTGGTTTTTTTTTCATTATACGAAGCACATAGTGACATCTCTTGCTATTTCTAAGAACCTCTAATTACAGGAACCTATTTAATAAGAAAATCGAAAACTCTAAAATATTTGAGGGCAGTGGTTCATAGATGGCGCCACAATAACTAAGAGCCAACAATTTTATAAATAAGCATTTACAAAACGAATATATTATTTGGTACATAATTTCTACATCTTACTGAAGATAGACTATCAATTACAGAAAACCATTATCTTAATGAAATTAATATGAAATATAACCTGTAATACATTAGATAAATGTCTTAAAGAAATTAAATTGATTGAATTTGCTAGAAAATATAGTAAAGTATTTGAACATTGCATCATTCAGTTTGAAAAAATCAGCATTTCGTTAAAGATGTGTGCGGAAACTAATATCGCATCGAATAAGTTTGTCACTGTGATAATCTGTTTGTAGATCATGTTGGGGCACTAGTTCGGAACATGTTTCTAGAACAAGATCGGCAAAATTATCTTTCAATTGGATCGCATCTCTAAATCGGAGATAAATGCAGGTTGCATACACGTCAAAACTGTAGTCGAGTTCGTGTTGGGCGCCTAGATTGGACGCTTTTTTTTAATTCGCGAATTATTCCAGTTGCTATTTATTTATAAATTATTTATTTAATGTAAGTATGATCGGTGTCGTTGAATGTATTTATTAAAGATGAAATTTTTAAAACAGAATTAATTATTATTATATGAATTGTATTTTTAAATGATAATAATTTAATTCATGTGCTAAATTTTTGCAATAAATGCAAGCCGATTACTATCATGTAATGTGGAATGTGCACTTACGTAGGTTATGCGGATATTCTTGCGATAACAAGCTTTGATTTTTAACAGATGTTTTACTTAAATTTTTGCCGATAAGTTTTAGATTTAAATTATTATTATAATTATATGTTATTATTAAATTAATTATCGATAAATAAGGGTGTAAAATTTGTTTGAATTTGGGCGGCATATTTTAATTTTTTCAGTTAAAAATGTGCGGAATTTGGGCAATATTCGGTTTACCCAATCTGGATAAAAGCAGCTGCTTCACAGCGTTCCCCAAGATATCTTACAGGGGACCAGAATCTTGGAGAATTGAATACGACCAAAAAGTTAAGGTACCTCAACATGTCGGCAAAATAAAGGCAAATTTCTTTATTAATTTCAAATTTTCCAGAACGGTTATATCGGCTTTCATCGCCTGATCATCGTTGATAGCACTTATGGAATGCAACCGATGAAACTCCATAAATATCCAAGAACCACATTAATATGTAATGGTGAATTGTACAACTGCAAAAGGGTTGGTCAAAAATCGCTCACCACAATAAAATTATTTTTATAATTTTTATTTATATTTAGCTAGCCGAGGAATTTAAATTCGAATACGAGACTTTATGTGACGTCGAATGTATCCTGCATTTATACAACGAATTCGGTATTGAAAAGGCAGTCAAAAACTTAGATGGTGTATTCGCTTTCTGTGTCGTTGATTACGCTAAGATGAGGGTTTGTCTCGCTCGGGATCCGTACGGAGTTAGGCCTTTATTTAGGATGAGAACTGCTGATGGGATTTTGGGCATATGCTCAGAAGCTAAAGGTAAAAGATAATGAGGATTTTGTGGAAGATCTAATCAATTATATGAATTTATATCATATACAGGTTTGGTACCTATTGATAAGGAATTAAACGGGCATGAAAGAGTCTTGGAACCGTTTCCTCCAGGTACTTTTGAAGAGTACCAAATTTTAGAAGATGGTCGCGTAAAATTGCTGCAACAAGCTAGTTTCCATGATCCTGGACTTAAACCAGCGTTCAGGCCTTTTATTCCATATGAAGGTGAGTTTTGAACGATGTGATGTCCATCTTTTTCAGGATCATTTGCCAAACTTTCCCAAAATTGGAGAAGATGCAATTGAACTGCAATTTTCCTCTTGCATCTTGTGGATTTGTTTTTCCTCATGAAGAACTTGCAGACTGACAGACTTTTTCAGATTTTCACAAGATTGGTTTGAGGATCTTTGTTTTGCTGTATCTGCAGTTGCAATTACTAACTAACTGACAGTCATTGTTGCCAGCGTTGGAAAATTTCCAGTAATCTATGGAACCCTTTGGTCTCACCAAGCAACACTGGAAACGGTCTATAATTCCTTGTCAATTACTGAAAATTTGTTGCCACTGCTATCTATTAATTTTTCTAAACAATTTTGACATATTTGTGAAAAAAATAGCTTCCAGGTGGGGTGGTGGTTTCCTTACTCTTTGTGACACATGCCTACCTTCTTCTTGTCGGTTTGTGCTTTCTTCCATATCTGTGTTTATTTCTACCTGGGAATCCTCTTTTCTTTTGCGACCAAGGTGTCTGTTTTGCTTCGCTTCTGAGATCAGTTACTCTGTGTGAATCATCAATCATTTTGTCTAGGATTTAACTGGATTGATTGATTGATTGATTACTATCAAGCAGTGGCGGATTCAGGGGGGAGAGGGCACGGGGGCACGTGCCCTCCCCCCAAACGACCTGACTGTATACTAGATAAAACATACTATTTCTAACAGAAAAATATTTTTAAATATCGCAAACAAATTTGGGATTAAACTTTAATTTTTAAGTTCTTGCGTACGCCTATATTTTAGTTAGTTAAATACTTCAAAAACTACCTCCGTGGTTTTTAAATTTCAAAAATTTTCCCCGGACACCCCTCTATCCGGGGCGGTATTCCATACCCCCTGGTTTTGTCTCTCCCCCCCAAATGTTTTTCTGGATCCGCCGCTGCTATCAAGGCAGGGCAGTCTTTATAGTTACCCCTAACACTGTGGCCCACTGGGCCTCTTGTGTGTTATTCCTATCTTGATTTCATTTTACTCAAGCAGGTTAGTTCCCTCGATCAGGTTCAGAAGCCTATTTGGCAAATCTTTCTTTCAGCAGTTAATCGTTGAGATGGTCGTTCCAGCATTCGTTTGCTGTGCCTTTGTAGCTGGACAAAGAATGGTTCCAATTTACTTGGTGTTGTTTTATAATCTATTCATTAATTGCACCACATACTGCACTCTTTGTGATACCTAGACCTCGCTTTGTGCGAGATTTTTTTGCAGAAAATGTTATGATCTAAAAAACAGATTTTTAAATTTTTTTGATATCTTTGCTTTGTTAAATTCGGTTGGTTTTCCTCAAATAGTCACAAACTGGAACAATTGGAATTTTGGGAAAAAGCAGAACTATTTCTAGGTAGCAACCAGCTTCTGTTATAAGTCTCTCTTGTTCATTTTTCTATGATTTACAATAAACTTAAACAAAGTGTATCTATCCCTTGAACAGGTGTTATTTTGCTTCGTTTTTGAATGTGGTTAAAAATGTTTTTAGCGTCGCATTTGTTGTTGAAGTTTGAAACAACGACAGCTTCTTTTGAAGCAGAATTCCTCTTAGTCTTCTTCCGGTACAGGTAATTAGGTTCCATGTTTTGTTCCATGTTTTATGTCCTGCAATACTTATTTTCTTTGTAACCTCCTTTACTTCCAACAAATTTTTGCAACTCTCACAGTCGACTCTCATTCCAGACATTTTCGTGTCCAGAAATTTAATTTGTAATATTTTACAATTTAACTTGACTGAAAGGGTTATAATGTGTCCAACCTACTTCCCGTTAGTCCAATCTTCTTCTTAAAATAAGGATGCATGTTTCTAAATATCGCTTTTCCAATTTGCTTGTTTTCAATTCGGTTGCAAATAGTGTCGAATTAAAGTAATTCTTGTGGTTTGCCAGAAGTATTTTCCTTCTGGATTTGGTTTTCTGTGGTTTCCCAAATTTCTGGTTTTTATCCCACAATTTTCTTTCTTTGAAAATGTTTGTTCCTCTATTTTATGGGCTGAAAAGCATTTGGATTACCAATAAGAAACTGATCAAATGTCAACTAGTAACTCATTTTCAATCATTTAATAATTTGTTATAAGTCTAGAGAGTATTATTACTCTCCTATTATTCTGATAAAGTACGATACCCAAACCTTCAGAACTAAAATAAGACTCCATTATTACAAGTTTATTCCACTCATACTATTTTAAAGTTTCACATTGCAAAATCATTCTCCGTAATTCATCAAATTCATTTTGTTCTAATAAATTTAGGCCAAATCACACTTTCACACGTTTTTGGGCATCAATCAAGAAAGTCCAGTATTTGCTAATTCAAAATTGCTCTTCCTTTGCAATACGAAAATATTTTGTTTATTTTGTGCTATTTTTGGCCAAATACTCGCAAACCAATTGAAATTTTGAATAATCAAACCTATTTATAGGTAGCTATAAGCTTCTATTTTAATCTTATTTTTAAAGTTATTTTTCCATTCTTAAACAAAGTGCACCTACCTACTTCTTTCTTGTGTTCTGGTTATTTTATCCTCTTCTTCAGTAGTCTATTGCACTGATTCCTTTCCAATATTCCATCCTTAATGTTCATTCTGAAGCCTACTAAGCTTCTTTACCATTTATCCATTCATTAAACTTCTCATCATCTTTGCTTGACAGTCTCTCAACATTTAGTATCCTGGATTTTTCGCTTATGGTACTTAGATTTGTGGTTTTGTAATTTATTGTAACCATAAAATTTTCATCACCAACAAAGTTTTGTAATTCTAACTGCTGGCACTCATTTGAGACATTTTCTTGTCCAGAAATTTAATTTGGAATATTTATTTTGATCTCTATTGCCTGTGGTTTCTTTTTGTATTGTACTTATATACTACCACCCCCTCCCTTCCCCCCTTCCTCTCATTTTTAATCCTGCCATCTCGATTGAATTGATTTTTTTAACTTTTGCCCGTGTTGCTACACTTTGATCCTAATTTTTTGTGTTTATGATTAACACACTCGTGGTTGGTTAAAAAAACAATTAAGAACAAATAAAACAATAAAACCACCAGACCAACAATCTTCTATCTTATTTTTAGACTTAAGTGACGATGTCTTAGCAAATATCAGAACTTTATTCACGGAAGCTGTAAGAAAGCGTCTTATGGCTAACAGAAGAATAGGATGCTTACTATCTGGTGGATTGGACTCCTCACTTGTAGCTTCTTTAGTCGTTAAATTGTTAAAAGAAATGGGTTCACCTTACCCAGTACAAGTAAGTCCATTAATTCAACGACAAATATTCCATAATATCCTATTTTTTATTCTCTTCGGAATCACAACAAATAGACATTTTCAATTGGTATGGGTGACAGTCCTGACATCCTAGCAGCTAGGAAGGTAGCCGATCACATCGGAAGCGAACACCACGAGATTATTTTCACCGAAGAGGATGTGGCGAAGTATTTAGACGAGGTGATCTACCATCTAGAAACGCCGGATATTACGACAGTTAGGGCGTCTATGGGGATGTACATCATGTCGAAATGGATCAAAGAAAATACGGACAGTACTGTTATTTTCAGTGGTGAAGGAGCCGATGAAGTAGCGCAAGGTTATATTTACTATAGAGATGCCCCCAGCGATGAGGCCGCTTTAGAAGATAGTAAAAGATTGTTAAGGGAGATATATTTGTTTGATGGACTTAGGGCTGATAGGACAACAGCTGCACATAGGTAAGAATTTATTATCATTTTCTTTAGCTCTGAATAATCAACATTGTTAAACAACAGTTTTTTTCTGACTAGATAAGAGTTCAAAACTTAATTGATCTGTAATATTAGATAATGTTTTAAATAATACTTTTGATCGAATTCGTTAGCCTTTAGAATAATTGTTATAGATATACTTCTTTTTGGCAGCCACAATTTGATTCTAACTAAAAGTAACAAAAAGTAAAATTTGCTAAGGCCAACTTTATCATGGCAAAGTAGGCTTTATGGATTTGGTTAGAAGTGAAACATTCCTTGTGAAATGATACTGCTGATTGATGTTTGATAGGAAGTTGAAGATAAAGATGGTCTTTGTTGTGTCTTAATTCGAAGACATTTTCCAAGAATGATCTAAATTTAAGCTCAACTAAATCTAGAAATATTGGACAGATTTTCTATCATGGATAGTTCTTCAACAGTATAGTGTTTGAAATTACATTGCCATTGTTACCATGATGTGAAGCTTCAAACTGACACAGTAAAAAACTACTAACATCATCAATGGTTGAAGTTCAGAAGATATTAATGGAGATAAAACATCCAAATTAGGAACTGGCAAAATATAAGCGACGCCACCTATTTTGCTGGGAGATTCTTATTCACCATAATTTCATGGCTGATAGATTTCTATTGCTACAGATTCTGATATATGGCCTTTTGAAAAACTTTTGCGTAATTGTGACAATGGTCGATTTCGGATTCTTAACATTCTCTTCAATCTTCTTAAATAGTTTGCTTGATCTTGTCATTAGAGTAAAAGTTTTGGGAAAATTCTCAGAAGAGAATTTGAGAGAAATGGGAAGGTCATCATTATTAGTGGAATAGCTCTTTTTATTGATGAAATATCATCCAATTTAAGGCCCAGGAAAGTAGTTTCACTTATCATGTTTAATTTCTCAAGTTGGTAGTGGAGTAAAAGCTCTGCAGAGTTGTTGAAGTTTTAGAAAAATATTTTATTGATGTTGATAGTGTTTAAAAACTGCATCGTCTAATTCTCTTATTGCAAATTCCTGATATTTTTAGTTTCTTCTCCACCCCTCGTAAACTCTCGTTGCCTTTAATCTTACAGATAAGACTGCAACCACTGCTGCTGAGTAAACATGAAATTTGACTTTTTCTAAGGTCATTTACATCAAGTACCAGTAGTGCCAGTAATCGTCCAAGAAAATGTGCGTTTTAGAAAGCCGGAGTGTTTGCTGAGGTTTTGGCGGGGAATGGAATGGTGATGGTGACTAGAAAATTAATCTTATAGGTCGGTTTATTGTGCTTCGATGCTTAAGAAATATCTACTCGAATAATTAGCTATTGAACAACTTCGATAGAGTGTCGAACTCTGAGGGTGATGGTCGATCTTTGGGCTCTACGACACTCTGGAGCAACTGGTTTGCAGTTTGGTCTTTCCAAAGTTGTTTTTGCAGTGGTCTTCAGGGAGGCTTGGGATTTGTAAGTCTCTGCGTAGCTGAGCCTTGCTGATGAAGTAGGGTGTGTTGCAGAACATCCTCAAAGTTTTATTTTGTAGGATCTCTACCTGATCTAAGTTGGTCTTCGATACGTTGGCTCAGACCAAAGAGTCATAAGAAAGAATTGGTCTTAACGTGGTTTTATGGGTCAACATGTTCCTCGCAACAAAAAACTTTCCCTCAGATACTGTACGTGATGTTTCCAAGTTAACTCGTGGTCCAACATGAGACCTAAATACTCCTTAGGATACGGAGGCGAAGAAGTCAAGGCAAGTCAGCAATAAAAAGGAGAGGCACGCCAAACTCGATCGGCTTAATTTGATAGCACACCGGCATCCCTTACCCGGAAGGACATGCCATAAAGATACGAGGAGGCCAATATCTAACGATGCAAGGATTGATCCTCGTGACTATCATCTTATACAAGAGGCCTCGATGCCAAACGGTATGGAAGGCTCTTTGTATATCAAGAAAGACTATCCTAGAAGTGTCCCTCTGATCGTTGCCCCTGCGTATGGAATTTGTGAGCCTCAAGAGCTCAAAATTTTGCTGTTATATCTGATATGAACCTATTTATTGTTGGAAATGTTTTGGCTGCTCCAATAACTAAAGAAATGGTATCTGAAAAATGCTTGATCAACATATCTGTAGTAAAGAAAGGTTTGGCATAGTAGGTACCCTGAATGTCATGGTCTGATTATTGCACAAGAATTGAAATTTACCTTCGAGATTGATCATGAGCGGATACCAAATCAGAAAATTTTTTTTACAGAAATTGAGTCATCCAATATTTGATCAGTTTTATGTTCTTAGCCAGCTATTAATTCGTGACATGTAATGTTGTTAATTCGCATGAAATTGTTTATATAATTCACGCAATTTATTCGTGTCGATGGATATTTTATCTTGTAACGAATACCTACATCTAAAAATAGATTTTTTAATTGACGTTTAAGTGTTATTAATGAATTGATATGGAAGTGTTGTGACTGGAATGATGTACTGATTATTTTTGTAGTAGTTAGTGTACTAGACATAATTAAGTCATTAACCCAATAATCTTATTTATCTCATTTATATAATGTTGAATACGAAGGTTGCTACGAATTTTATTTCTGGTTTATTTTGCAAAATATTTAGCGTTGGTCTATCAAATTTTTTATACCTAGGCACACCAGACATACATAGATAGTTAATTTTACAATCTCTTTATTCCAGTCTAGAACTTAGAGTACCATTCCTAGATCAACAATTCTGCTATTACTATCTCAATCTACCTAAAGAAATGATTCGTCCTAAAAACGGCGTCGAAAAATATTTGATCCGATCAGCTTTCGATAGCGAGAATCTTTTACCACGTGACATCTTGTGGCGACATAAAGAAGCCTTCAGGTAAGTCACAAAAATACAAAAAAATTAGTCTAACCATTTATATAACGATTGAAACAATTGAAAAATGTTGACGTATATTTACCACTGTTGAATATAGTGATGGTGTTACTTCGAGAAAGAAAACATTATTCCAAATTCTGCAAGGGATCGTTGAAACTAGAATGACGGATCCGTTCGACGAGGCGATCGCCGCTAAGGAACACCCCCATTGCACACCGAAAACGAAGGAAGCTTATTATTACAGGCAGATGTTCGAGAAAGATTATCCTGGATTGGCGAAGTCGTTTATTCCATACTTTTGGATGCCTCGATGGATCAACGTGACGGATCCATCGGCTAGATTTATCAAGCACTATAATGCCGAAACTGAGACTAATGTTAAGACATCTTTGTAAATGTATTTATAAATCTGTATATCTATACCCAATTCTTTATATAAAGTTTCTTTTTTTTTCTGTTTATTAATTTAGTTTAATGAATAAAATAAATATTAATTTGAATAAATTTATTAAAATTTTTTTGATTAAAAAATGGTTCCAATGCTGCTAGCGACATCTATAAACTAACGTTACGTATTAGTAATATCGGAGTCATTCGAATACAGAATACTACCTCCTAGTTATCGATAAAGTAGAATTCTATTGAACGTAGTTTCCTGAGTAATTCCTTTGATAGACAGATGTCGCTTAGATGTTTTAAGTACTAAATCTTTCTACTACACGCTTAAATTATTAAACTACGTGGCCTTTTAGTATTGTATTCCAAAAGATATACTTCTTTCCTGCTTTTATAATTCAATATGTATTCTTTTCGTGCTTGCAAGATTATTAGAGGAGGCCTGTATTAATGGTAATGTACGAGGGTGCATCAAATTTAAACGAGTTTTTTATTTGACAAGAAATAGCTACATTTTTGATCATTACTCTCAAATAACTTGCTTCGAAGAGCCTCTTTGAGAAGACCAAACGCGTGAATGATCAGGTGTTTTTGAGTTCATTTCCATCAGTTTCTGCTGCGTTGCAGCTGCTGTGTGGGGCCTGGCTTTGTCGTGCAGGAGCTACAACTCACGAACGGGTTAATCTCGTCTATATTGGAGCTTAACTTGATCCAAGAGACTTTAATAGTAAATTGCATTGATGGCCCAACGTCCGCGTAAGAAATTTACCACTGGGACACCTCTTAACACTTTCCCTGTAGACAAACGAGTTTTGGCTTTCACGAGGTTTTCTTCGGCTTTCTTTCTTCACTCCATACTTTCACACTTTGATTCGGGAGTGTATTGATGCACCCATGTCTCGTCACAGGTGACAACTTCTTCTTTTTCAAAACGAGTTTGATACAATTTAAAAATACGAAATGATCCTTTTTGATCATCCACCAATTTTGGAAGCCCCGACATACTGCTTTCTGGTGATTCTGTAGCTGACACCAAGTTCTTCCAAAATTTGAAGTACTGTAAACCTTCGATCCTATTCGATAAGCTCACGAACACGTGATGGAACAATGTTTTCATTAGTCACACTGGTGCGAAGACGAAGGGGGTGTGTTTGAGATTCGTAACACGTTCAACACCTGCGGATTTTGAATTCTCCTGCGACGAACGCATTTCAATATTATTAAATTTATGGAAATTGTACGTAAGCCGAGTTTTTGCTCATTCTTCAAGAATTTGCTATCCTATCATTGAAAATGCTTCCTTAAAATCGTGGTTTTTGTACATGGAGGACATTTCATTCCATTCATATTCTAGTAAGTTAGTTAGAACTGATTTGGAAATATCGACATCTCTGGCTATCTTTCTTATGCTCTCTCCATCAAGAGCAAGTTTAATTTCAGTGGTGGGAGGGTGGGGAGGAAAAGGATTGACGTGGAAGTTAAACCTGAACGAGACAAAATTCATAGCAGTTCGATTTACAAAGGAACTCAAACTATCGGACGATAACATCTTTGTGAAGGATTTCCGACCACCATGGAGTGACATTGTCCTCTACTTTGGGGTAACATTTGACAAACTATTGTTCCTGGTTTATATAAATGACCTCCCGACAGACACAACGTACAAGTTCGCGGATGACGGTTCTGTGATAGTAAAAACTGACGGGTCGTCAATAACAGAGGTCATAGCAACCTTAAAAGATGGTGAGCCTTGGTTCGCCACACATAACCTGGAGCTTAATGTCAAAAGGACCAACATGATGACTACTTTAAACAAGATCCAAAAACATATTATATAAAAATGAATTATTCACCACCGTTGATCAGCTGGGTCAATAATATTGCCTTTGCTCTGTTCGAAAAATTTCTTGTCCTTGAAGTTCAAAGTCCTACTATCCATGTCCTTCCTATGATCTATAGCTACATACGGCGCATTATCTTGATCTAAGACGCACGTGAAAAACACCTAGTCCTTCAAAATAGAAATCTAAGAATGATAGTCAGTGCCTCCTGGTACGTGAGCAACGTTCAGTTCCGACCAGATCTAGAAGCCCCTTTCTCGGGGAACATCTGACAGTTCTACGACAAGTCAATCTCCACCCGGAATGGAAGGGTGGTAAGAAGGTAGTGTGTGGTAAGAAGGGGGTAGCTCTAAATCTCAGAGCTACTACCTTCTTACCACATATTTTGAGACAGAAGAATTCATAATTGAGGTAAAACAGTGTGGGGAAGCCCTATCCAGCTATATTACTTATCAAGATTACCAACCGCAGCTCTTGCTGTGTAAATTGTGTGTATAAATATGTGTTTTAATGGCTTTGTTACAGCATTAACTCGTTGTAAATAATGTTGTAGTGTTAATTATGTCCAAACAGCGAATGATACCTCAAACTGAAGCATTAACCTATTGAGACCTTCCCAGAAAATACCTCTTCAAACTTTCAAAATAAAATATAAAAGGTTTAATCGATGCTAATTTCTAATGTTCGAAATCTTCTCTAGAGTAAGTACCTATAGACCTCGTTTAACTGCTATACAATGCTGAAAATGCAGCGAATCAATTCAACAACCATTTCCCATAGATTACCCAAACTAAGGTTAATATAGTATACAATCAAGGATGTCCATTTACACCAATATTCGTGAGAAGATTCCCGGTACACACGATTCGAAAGAAATACACACCCGAATTGTAAAAATTCCTTTCCTAGACCAGGAAGAGGACAATAACAGAATTATAAATAAAAATGATTCAATTTCCTAGACAGAAAGAGAATAGAAGGAAAGGGGTTGGCCGCGCCACTTAGTTGACCGGTTCGGCCAAACAACAATCGCCAGCAATTGTGTCCTTCTCGTCACACACTACACTGTTCGGAACCCTTACCGTACAGTAGATAGGATTCTTCGCTTTTATCGAGGAGGGGGGTACCTCATAGATCGCGTTTGACCCTAATCAAGCGCCGGACACTTCCGATTGTACTTACTCTCGCTTTTTTTCCCCTTTTCCTGCAAGAGAGAATTTGTTACGCGACAATAACTTCTCTCTAGCCGCGAGAAATAGAAGTGGAATACTGTTTCTAACCAGTTTCATGTCCTACAGTTCTATTTGCAAGAGGTGGAGGATAAAAAGGATGTAGGAAAATTCAACGGACTAGACTAGATTGGAACGGATACTATTTGTATGATGTCCTAAAAAGTATTACATTAGATTTACAGAAACACTAAGGTATTGAGGAACTTTAATTTTAAATTATTAGTCGATGAGTCATGACCTTCCTATATAAATTTAAACGACAATAAAGCTAGAATAAACGATCCTTTTTTTGATCCTCCACATTTTCATTTTTCTTCTTTGGAGGTACGATCTCCATGTTATTTTTATTTCTAACTGTAGTTACTTTTCTATAATTTGGACTCTTGCTTTATTCAGTTTTTGCTTCGCAGCTTCTGGTCTTTTTTTCTGTCGCTCCGCGATTTTTTTCTTCTTTTCTTCTTTTTCATTGTCTTTCTTTTTGTAATACGCTTTCCACTGTGTCGAAGATACAACCGATGGTATTTTTCTTTACTTCTTTTTGGCTTCGCATCTTTTGATTCCTCAGGTCAAAATAGAGCTGATTTAAAAGGTTTAAAACGAGAACTCGGTTGTCGAATTTGTTTTTCTGGTGTTGAATGATAACAGAGGTTCTTTTTTGTCTAGGGCGTTTTCGCAGCTGGGAATTTTTACTTGTCCATCTTGATTGGGTTTGATTAAGATATCACTTAAGATGTTTATCTTCTGCTTGGTTATCTGAAAATTATTCAATATTTTATCGAACACTAAACACTTTAACCCACTGAACACCAAACAAGTTTTAACTAAAACACCGACGCGTTTCAACAGCAATGCTGTCATTATCAAGGCGATAATAAAACTAAATTAAAAAAAAATCTACAAAAACAGGTAACCTAAATGTTATGCACGGTCAATCTGATACGCATCATTACTTTCCGATTAACGAAAACAATGACGAATGCGGGATAGGTCCGTTGTCACAGTTCATTACACATGACTTATTTTTATATATTTCTAAACTTTCGAAAACATTTAGAAACTTACAATTGTTTATTTGTCTAATTAATTTAACATCCGTATGATCGATGTTGTGATCTGTTTCAAAAATGTGTTGGGCAACGCTCGATTTCTCAATTCTCTTAAATCTAAGATGAGCCATATGCTCTTTGAATCTAGTTGAGACTGCTCTCCTGGTTTGCCCAATATATTTTTGATTACAATCTTTACAATTGATTTCGTAAATACCTGACTTTTCTAGAGGTTGTATTTTATCTTTAGGGTTACCGATGAGACTTCGTAAACTAGTCCCAGAACTGTAAACTATTCTGAGATCTAGCTCTTTGAAGATTTTACTCAAACCTTTAGTGATAAAGGGAGCGTAAGGGAGGGTCACAACGGGTGAAGCTTTAACATCCTCTCGAAAAGTCGTAGATTCTTTCACAATTTTCTTATAATTAAACTTCCTAATTAACTTATAGATATGCTGAGGCTGGAAACCATTACACTTGGCCGCATCTTTTATAATTTTAAGCTCTTTCTCATACCTCGCCTTGTTCAAGGGAAAAGTGAGAAGTCTGTGGACCAAAAAATTCAGGCTTGCCATTTTGTGTTGAACACAATGATGGGAGTCTGAAGGAATGTAGCGAAGTGTACTGGTTTCCTTTCTATACACGTCAAACTCTAATCTATTGTTATTTCTAATTACTAAAGTATCTAGAAAGGGTAGCTAACCGTTTTCTTCTCTTTCACAAGTGAACTTTATGGTTTCGAACCGATTATTTAATCTATTGAGAAAATCGTCAATATTACATTTTTTAGTGTCAAATATAGCGAAAATATCATCCACATACCTCAACCAAACCCTAGGAAAGTATTCGCTCTCAGATTCTAAGTCCTTTTCAAAACGGCTCATGAAAAGGTTAGCCAAAAAGGGCGACAAGGAGTTACCCATTGCCGTTCCTTCCAGCTGTTCATAAAAACCCCCGTTGACTTGAAAAATGTTCTGTTTCATACAGATGTCAGTTAAGCGAATATATTCCTGGACACATTGTTGACTCAAACTATTTTGAAGCAACAAGTCCTCGAGGTATGTCAAGGTGTCTGGAATCGGTACACTAGGAAAGAGAGAACTAACATCAAATGAAATCAATACTTCACCCTCCAGCAACTGAATATTTTGAATTTCTTTAATAAATTCTAACGAATTTTTTACTGCAAAACTAGGTTGCTGTATTGGCAAATTATTAAATTCATTGGTCAGCCATTTGAAACCTTATAAGTCGGTGCGTCAATTGCCGAAACAATTGGCCTTACCGACTTGCCAGGTTTGTGGATTTTAGGTAAACAATATAATTTAGGGACAACAGGATTGGAAACATGTAGCTTACGTCTAACGTCGGCGGTAACAAGGTTGTTACAAGTTTTAAACACGTTGTTGACGTCTCTAATCATTTTCGGTAAAGGATTTTTTGAAATTGACTGATAAGGGCCACTACTCAACAGGTCATTAACCCGATCATAGTAGTCCTCTTTATCTAAAATAACAACCTTGTTCCCTTTGTCAGCTTTCAAATAAAAACAATCTTTTCCCCGCAAAGTTTTAATGATTTTAATGTTTTCGGATTTCTGAGGTGATTTATAGGATTTCAAATTTTTTGAAATAGTATGTTTGCAGGCCTCCCTAACAAACTGCTTTGTGGGCTCAGGAAACCGCTGGATAGAGGATTCTATCCCGGCAATAACCCACTCAACATTCGATTCAGGAGTCTGCAAACCAAATTTCAATCCTTTATTCAAAAGATTAAGTTCTCGTTCACAAAGATGCGGCCAAGTGTAATGGTTTCCAGCCTCAGCATATCTATAAGTTAATTAGGAAGTTTAATTATACGAAAACTGTGAAAGAATCTACGACTTTTCGAGAGGATGTTAAAGCTTCACCCGTTGTGACCCTCCCTTACGCTCCCTTTATCACTAAAGGTTTGAGTAAAATCTTCAAAGAGCTAGATCTCAGAATAGTTTACAGTTCTGGGACTAGTTTACGAAGTCTCATTGGTAACCCTAAAGATAAAATACAACCTCTAGAAAAGTCAGGTATTTACGAAATCAATTGTAAAGATTGTAATCAAAAATATATTGGGCAAACCAGGAGAGCAGTCTCAACTAGATTCAAAGAGCATATGGCTCATCTTAGATTTAATAGAATTGAGAAATCGAGCGTTGCCCAACACATTTTTGAAACAGATCACAACATCGATCATACGGATGTTAAATTATTAAATTGGTGTTCAGTGGGTTAAAGTGTTTAGTGTTCTACTTCTGCACCAAGAGATCCAGTGAAGAACTTCGCAATATTTTATCATCAAACAAATTTTTGTCTTCTATTATACCTTCTGGTATTTTTTCAGATTCTATATCGTTCATCTATAGAACGAAATTTATATCCATTTTCTCTTGTTCATTTTCTTTCTTTCGCTTGTCATCATTCAGTAAGATTCACTTTCAGTACAGTTTTCCAATTCTCCATCTACTAACTCTTGTATCCAGTTGCCTTCGAGTACTGTAAAATTGCTTGTGTCCTCAATTAAATCGAGGTCGAAACGTTCTTTTATATCGTTAGTACTCAGAGAAGTGTTTTCCAAATATAAAACAAACTATGGAACCAGTCCAAACTTCTGCAGAATTTTCAAATTCTGATATTTTCTAGGAACTTACAACTTTGGCGAAATAATCTAGTAGCAACTTCTTTTGGTCAGTGGTAATATCTGGTTTAGTAATTTTCTTTGCGGGCAGACCGAAAATACTTTTCGTATCTAATATTATCTGAGTTAAAGGAAGACAAACCACACAACTGAAATGCATTAATAAGAGTTTGTTTAGTAATATTGTTGAGCGTTTTCTTTAAAGTAGGGCAGAAATATTCTTCGTTAAATCGAGCTTCGTTATTCTCTATCTTCCAATTTCGTACTTCTTTCTTCCACTGGGTTTTTAATGGATGGAACACGGAAACATCCATTGGTTGAAGGATGTGTGTTGGATTAGGATACAGGGCTATAAGTATGATCTGATTTTCCGAACAAAAGTCGCTGAGGGTGGAAGTGAGATGCGAACGATGTTCATCTACAAATAGGACAACAGGAGTCTTTATATAAGCCAGGGATGCAATACATACCCAATATGTATATCTAGCCATTATCGGACTTTCCTACACCCAACTCATTGGGAATTTCATTTGCTATATGGGATGGTATCCTTTCATATGAGAAGATTACCATAGGGGGTGCAAAAATACCTGCTGCATTTCCAGTAATTAATGTGGTTAAGCATTAAGGAAGGATCAACACATTTTTTTGTAGTTTCCTTAACATATAAGGATATCAGATACGGAAACATCATTTTCCCCAGCCCAAGTGATTGGATATTCGTGGAAAAAAGTAAAGAAGTGGTTCTCTCTTCCACCTCGTCTTCGTCACTGTTGTCCAGTACGTCTGATATGATCTCGTCCTCTGTCAACACCTGATGTTGTTCTTCCTCGTCTCTAGCTAACCAGCTATTTACATCACCTGTTGTCAGGTGGTCGGGACCATTCACAAGCTTCTCAGCAATTGCTTCTTTTAAGTTATTTAGCTCAATCTCTTTGTCCTTATTTAACTGCTTATCAGAAACGCTTTCTCTCTTATTTTTGTAAGCTTGTAATAAAGTAAGAGAAGCGCACAGCTTTTCCCATAAACACATAAGTGTTTTTGTGGCAAGCTTTTCCCAGGTACTTGCTAGGTTAAGAACAACATCTTTGAGGTTAGTATTTTTCAACGCTTGAACAACACTCCCTTCTTTTGACAAAACACTATAAAATTCTGGTCTATTGGTTGGACTAACGGTGGGGCAAAAATAATGCGCAGATTTGACCATCCTCAGATTTTAGATCCTCTTTATCGGGATGTCCAAGCAAATTGACATTCTTAAAAGCCCTGATTGTTCAATGACAAGCATTTGCAGCTTGTGAGTGTCACTAGCATTAGCGCACGGCATAAAAGTTATTCGGTCTTTAGCCAATTTTCGGCCAGGAGCACTAGGTTCGGCCCTATGAACAAATGTCTTGTTTGGATAAAGACGTCAAAACAAACCACTCTCGTCTGCATTATAGACCTGATCCGGGCCTAGTTCGATTTCGTCAACAATTTTTTTAAATTTATCAATAAAGGGCTCAACACATTCTACATCGCATGAAAATTTCTCACCTGTTACAGTTAACATAATTCCAAAGCGTCTTTTGAATTTGTCAAGCCAACCCATACTTGGACGAAAGTCAATTCCATAAGAATTTCACCTGAAATAGGCGTGTGCCTGTTCCTTTCTTCCATGAACCAAGCAAAAAGTGCCTCTTCTACTAGTGGAAACTCACCTGATTTCAAAGTTTTTCTTACGCTGATAGACGATTCATTATTCTTGAAAAACGATTCAATTTGGTCCTTTTTCTGCTTTTTATCGTGTATTGTTGCACGGCCAATATTGTATTCCTTTAGACAAATGACTTAATTTGTCACCTTTTTCCAAACGTTTTAAAATTTCGTATTTTTTATGTAACGTTAATGTGACATGTTTGCGAAAACCAAAATCGCTCATACGAATTACTCAAATGACAAGGTAGTTTTCTTCTTCAGGTGTTAAAAAGCTAGAAGGCCCCATTCTACGTTTTAGTTGATTTTTTCCAGATTTTTTGCGGTATAAAGTTGCATAAGGAATATTGAATTGCTTGCTTGCTCGTATAGACTTTCTTTGTTCAATACTTTCCAGTGCTTTATGTACAGCATCTTCAGAATATTGAAAGAATTTGGTTTCAGCTGGTGGCATTTTCTGAAAAATAATGTAAAACTCAAAATAATATCGCGCCAAAATAACTGAACATGACCAAGAACATTTCAAATCCTTATTTTGAATTTGTTAATAGAGTGATTATCTACTGGTGCTACTAACTTACTATTATGCATTGTAATACGTCCCCAACTATGCAAAGAAATGATTTAACAATGAATGATTATTGAAGACGTAAAATGCACCAGCTATTCTATTTACTTCTCTACTTCATCTTATAGATAGATTATAAGATACCTGAAGACATTTTGAGCAGAAAAACATAGTTCGAACGATGCTATTACTTAAATGTCATTCTTAGGATCCACAAACGCAAATTTCAGCCTAGCTACTACACAATCACACCCTATTTCGTGCACGCTCTTACTCCGAGGTCAACTAAAAGCGGTGACACCGCAAGGCGCCTTCTCCACCAGGCCAAGGCACAGTCTCTGTCCCTCGGCAGCAGCACACTTAATCATTAATCATGCCGGCCGCTGTCCGAATCGTCACCCCATATTAATTATTCTCGAGGCGGTGTGCACAGGACTTACCGCTACTTCTTCTCCTCCAGGGCCCTTTCGCCCCATACCGCGGGAGCGCGGAAAGTGACCGCTATGATACTCTCCTGCCTCCGCCTTCACGACCAGCGGAAACCGGCAGCAAAAACTCTCGAGTTCTCCCGTAGCGGTCAGCGTCATTTATTTCGAAGGAGGCGGCTCAGCCGTGGCTAGATGATCGCCGTCGCTTTTTTTTATACATATATATATATACGTACATTCGTCCGCGCCCTTTCAAAGTGTAAATTCCCGGCGTCCGTATATTTTTTTCCTCCTGGGGACGTGGTAATTTATTAAAACGTTTCCTCTTTTAAATTTAATTGCTGGCGCTTTAACTCGGGAACGTTGATACTTCACTAACACACACAATCATCGTGGTTGATGGTAAATGGAGAATAACAGTTTTTCTTTGCGGAATGATAAGAGAAATTGATGTGGCGAAAATGGAAAAGTGTAATTTTTTTTATTATAGTTTTATAGAGCGACTTTCAGATTAGTTGTCGGGGTTTTAGATATAAAAAAAGTTTGAAAAAAAACGAAGATAAGATCCGAGCTAGCCGAAACACTCCAAAACTGCAAAAGTTATAACCATAATGCGTAATAGTGTTAGATAAGGTAGAAAATACCTTAAATTTGAAATGGAAGACGTGAAAATATTTTCATCGATGGCAAAATGTTACAAGAAAAGGGATTGATTTTATAAAAATAATAATAATTATAATAACAGACGAAGAACAATAAAACCAACAGATAATGGGCGCGAAAACTATGGATTTATTACCGAAAAATACAATGTTATACGATGGCACAGATCCCGCAACAAGGCCTCAGTTACCCAGATTGACAATTCAACCTGAGACTAATACTTAGAACAATAATTAGCCAAATTAACAACGCAATAGTACAAACAGTTGACAGCTGTGTAACAATTGGAGACTACTATCGAACTACACAAAAGTTACAAGAAACATACCTCCTGCCGAAGACATAACCATCTAGTGCAGACCCGACAAAATATAGTCTACCAACAATCTATAAAATTCTAACATCCACTATCGCAGAAAAAATTTACGAACGCCTCAATAAAAACAACATATTTGCGGGAGAACAGAAAAAACGTCGAAAAAATAGTAGAGGATGCAAAGAACAACTTATAATTGACTCACTGATAACGAGTGAAACAAAAGAAAACTATATACTAGGTAAATAGACTATAAAAAAGCATTTGATAGCATACCACACAATTGGTTAATACAAATACTAGAGCTGTATAAAATAAAAACGACAACAGAAATAGGAGAAGTTAAAATACAAAGAGGGATATTCCAAGGAGATTCGCTTAGTGCCATCTGGTTCTGCATGGCAATAAACCCACTCTCTACCATGCTAATTCGAGAAAAAGGAGGTTACGAAATCGGTAAGACACAACAGCACATAACCCATTTGTTTTACATGGATGACCTGAAAGTGTACTCGGAAACAAAAAAATACCTAGATAGACTGCTGCGAGTAATAGAGACCTTCAGCCATGATATGCGAATGGATTTTGGCTTAGATAAGTGCCGAATAAATGCAATGAGCAAAGGGATTTGGACTGAAATACAACACTACAACCTTAAACACACGATAGAAGGAATGCAGGGAGACGACAGTTACAAGTACCTAGGCTTTAAATAAAATAGAGGTATCAATAAAAAAGAAGCAAAAGAAAACTTAAAGATAGAGACTAAAAGACGAATGACTCTCATTTTAAAAACCAAACTTTCAGGCCAAAACATTAATACATACGTTCTGCCGGTAATAATGTATTCATTTGGAATCATAGAATGGACCGCAACAGAACTAAAAGAACTTAATAGACTAGTACGGAGTAGTAAATGCCAGAGACGACCGAATCACACCACTTAATCTAAAAAATACAGAAATGAGCTTCAAAGAATGGATGATAACAAAAAATACAAACATGGAAAGCAACGAACTACATGAAAGGTACATATGTACATCCATACAATGAACAGCGATCACATCGACACAGAAGCAACGCTGAAATGGCTGTGTAACAGTAATCGATTTGTAGAAACAGAGGGATTTATGATGGCCATACAAGACCAAACAGTGCAACTACAAAAAAATATATACTTAAACAGAATGTCACAACAATAGCCTGCAGAATATGTGGTGAAAAGACGGAAACAATAGAACATATATTGAGTGGTGAGGATGTTCCATACTAGCCCCGAAACAATACACTAGACCAAAATCTAAATTGCCAAAAGAAAAAAAATTATTGACTAAAAACAATCTGAAACAAAAAAATATACATATATATTTGTTTCCAATTTGTGTACACAGAAGCAAGATAGATATTGATATATGCTTGCCTCATCAAGACCGCATTTATCATTTTTCCTGTAAAGAGTTTTAAATTAAAATAATAATAATAATATATTTCGTCCCATTATGCATGATGAACACACACACAACGCACAATGAACCACTGTGATCTTATTTCTTTGCTAGTCTCATCATATGTCTGCACACATTATTTTCTATCCGTTAGAAAGGATTCTGTCCAATGGAGAATAGTTCCTCGAAATCCCATCTTTTCCATCTTTGCCATAAAAATACCTGCTGTTAGTTCTGATTTTTATTTAAATACCACATTCCCAACCATTCTTTCTTGTCCTACTTTTCAATCACTTTTGAAATTATATACGAGGGAGCGTTTTTATATTCGCGGAATGAGCGGGTTGTAGGGGGGTGATTAGGCGCATTGGGGGCGTGGCCTGTGGAGCGACTCATAATTAGTACAAATACGAAATTTCATTGTTATTAGACAGTTAGTCTTTGAGCTATCGTCAACCAAGTACAATAATCAGGAGTGAAAAGTGAAATATGGAAAAAATCGAATATCGTGCCGTTATAAAGTTCCTTACCAGGCAAGGAAAATCATTCGCGACCATAATGAATGAGATGTCATTGGTTTACGGCGACTCTTGTCCAGGAAAAACCATGGTGTACAAGTGGCATAGTTTATTTAAACAAGGAAGGGAATCCCTTGAAGACGACCCGAGGCCGGGCAGGAGCATTGAGGTGACCACGCCAGCACTTATCCAAAAAGTTGAAAAAATTGTACTCGAAGATGCTCGACTAAAGAAGAAACAACTCGCAGAAATGGTTGGAGTATCCGATACAACAATTTTTAAAATCCTACACGATCATCTCGGCATGTCTAAGGTCAGCGCAAGATGGGTGCCGAAAATGCTCACGCCGCCGCAAAAACAACAGCGCGTAGAGTGTTCGCGTGCATTTTTGGACCTCTGTAATGAAGACAAGGATGGTGTATTGAGTCGAATTGTTACTGGAGACGAAACTTGGGTTCATCATTATGAACCTGAGTCCAAACAAGACTCCATGCAGTGGCATAAAAAGGGCACAGCACCTCCCAAGAAATTTAAAGTGTCACAATCAGCTGGGAAACTCATGGCAACGGTATTTTGGGACTCGGAAGGAATATTGTTGATTGATTATAAAGATAAAGGTGATTCTATAATCAGAGAATATTACGCTTCAATATTAGAGCGACTAAAAGAAGCCATTAAAGAGAAAAGACGGGGAAAATTGACGAAAGGTGTGCTGCTTTTGCACGACAACGCGCCCGTCCACAACAGCCGCGTTGCGTTAGCTGCCCTGCATAAGGTGGGCTTCGAAATTGTGAATCACCCACTCTACAGCCCAGACCTGGCCTCGAGTGTTTCCGAAAATGAAAAAAGAGCTGCGGGGTAAAAAATTTACTGCCGATGATGAAGTCAAGGAGGCAGTTTCGGCGTATTTTGCAGATAAAGAGAAATCATTTTTTTATGAGGGTATAAATAAATTAATTGAAAGATGTGAAAAATGTATCCGTCTGGCAGGTGAATATATTGAAAAAGAAAAATAATTTGGTTTTTTTATTTCCACCCCTTATCCCCCATTCCGCGAATATAAAAACGCTCCCTCGTATGTTAAGGCTATTGGGCGCGATAATTAGCAAAATGGTTAGCATTTTTTAAGCATTCTTTAAGCAAGATAGTTGGTATTTCATCTCGTCCCACAGTTCTGGAATTGTTGAGACAATAGATAGTTCTTACTACATACTTCGTTCTCATCAGTATAAAATATGAAAAATGTATTTTTTACAAACTGTACATGATTAAGTGTTATTTCTTTTTTGTTAACAATATTTTTACATGCACTTATAAAGTAGTGATTCATGTTCTGCAACACATCCCTATTATCATTGTATAGTATATCACTAAAATCGTCAATAGTGAACTCTTTTTTTGTTTTAATTGGAATTTATTGTTTTGATTTAGTTTCGTGATCTTTCTATCATTTCTGTGTAGGTACTTTCTTATTTTTGATTTTTGTATTTCTCCCTGTAGTTGGTGACAATGTGATTTGTGTTCTGCTCTACTAATTCTATCTTTCAACGTCGCTGCATATAGCTGTCTTTTTATGGCTGACATTGTCTTAATTTTTTTCGTTTTTTTTTCGTATTTTTATTTATAATTGTCATTAATATTTCAATAAATTTGTTGTAGCACACATTAATATCCCTTATTTTCAAAATAGATTTCCAATCTACTTTACTAAGTTCCTCATTTATTAAAGATATGCTTTTCTGTGTATATTGTCGTTTTTCTATTGTTTGTATTTTGTTTAGCTTGTTGATCCAGAACGAAACTTATTTTTTGTGATGTGCTCTGATAAAGCTGAGATAATTACTTCACTGCGATACTCCTCTATATTAACGAATATATTATCTATAATGGTATCAGTTTTAGCTGATTTTCTGGTTGTTTGCAGTATAGTTTGCCTCAAATTGTATGACTTTAAAAGATTCAGAAATCTTGCCGAATTTTAATCATGTTTCTGAAGGTCAATATTGAAGTCTCCGAAATTTTAGAATAAAAGATAAATGGGCAGTACATCTTGGTGATTTCCACAATCATCAGCATTTTCATAAGTTATCAACCACCAATTTAACACTTCCACAATCCTCTTCAACGATTGGTATTCCACGCAATTCCCATCTTCCCTCCTTAAAACCAGAGCACAAGAAAGACCAGATATTCCTCGATTAGCAGAATATATTAAGTGACCCGAGGTCCCTATCTAGTTGACGTCACACCACCGGTAACCTAAGATCTTATCGATCGATAAAAGCAGTATTGCAGATTCGTTTCATTAAAGACGACGATGGTATAGTTGGGGTGCAATTGATACCGTTTCCCCCGTTTATCCCTAATCAGTAGTTGTAGTAGACGTTCCCGTGGTGTTCGCTTTTTTTGTGGGGCTACACTCCAGAACGCTTTAGTATTATTAAACGGTGTAGGTACTGCGACTTTAAGCTTAAAGGGAGAGTGTGTGTGATTTGTAATTTCGATTTTGAGTAAGGGACGGACCGTGGGCAATTAGAATTTACATAATCATTCCATCGTTAACCGCGATATCAATCTAGGGTAATCTTTTAGCAACGTAGACCGTGTATACATTTCTGTACATTAGATATGTATCTTTGGATGATATGTGAAGAGCTACGTGTACAATGTGTAGTCGATTATGAATTTTAATGGGTGCAGATGATTATTTTAAATTATCCGATGTATTATAAATTAGATACTAATAAAAAGCTAAAGATATTACTGTCGGAAACGTTGAACGTAGTATTAACTCAGATTAGAACAAGTTCTGAAATTTTTTTATAACTACATCTCTATGGTCTCCAAGGCTTGGAGGTGGATCTCTTCAAGCTGACAGGCTATGCATTTTAAAGAAGGTATGTTTTGCCTCCACAAAGGGAGTGAAAAACACAGTAACACACCCTCAAAGGTTCTAGCATCTTATTACATAATCTCCAAACTAGTATGGGAATGTCTGCAAATCCTAATTGTTCTGGTCAGAAACAACAAGGCAATCAATCAACACACACTCAAAGTTATGGCCCAAAGTTATACTCATATGGATACCTACCACTGGAGGGAGAGGGAGGGGAGTCTTTTAAAAAAGGCGCAAGGTATCTATTCGTTGGACTAGAGCCATATTGTGGTCTGTCGAAAAGCTCAAACGAATCTAAAGCTAAATATCTGCTGAACCTAAAAAAAAAAAACAGAGATCTTAGTGCTATCACGGTTTTATTCACTGGCATGGTCCTCTGAGGAAAAATGGACAAGGTGGAGGGTGGTAGGTACTATGTAATTGTAAAAATGTAGCTGCAAACTGTTGGAAACATCACCAGCAGCTGATATAGTTCCAGAGTATGCAGTGTCCATCGATAAATCTCTGAACTTATTAACAACATTTTTTACCAATGAATAAAAACTAGGCTTTGATTCTACTCTTTTTTGATTTTGGCGTGAGATTATATATCAGCAGCAGTTCATACTGTTGCTCGATTACTTGATGTTTCCCACCTCTTGGTTTGAAACTCATAGTTTTTCTTACGCCTACCCCGTCCTAAGTATTGGACCTGAAAACAATGTTTTACGGCAATAATTTGACAGCTCTCAGAAGAGTTTTGATGGATACTATACTATACTATGCAACCCGGACAAGTTGAACGTTAAATGTTTTCTTTTTATAGGTGGTTATTTGAACAAATTATTGAAAAATTACTGTCACTGTTAGAAGTGCATGTGCTAAGTTGTGTTTAGTTTGTGCTGATTACAGAGATTCGATACGGTCTACTTCTTGATAAAATGAGTGAAATTAAGGTTGAACATTGCAGCAAATCGCAATAAAGTTCCTGACAAAAGAAGGCAATGGTCCAAAAGCAATTCATGAAAGAATGGTTGCTGTGCATGGCAAAGACGCACATCTTATTTTCAAGTAAGACATTGGTCCAAACGCTTTCCCTGGGGCCGAGAGTCAATCAATGGTGACCCAAAGTCCGGACGACCTGTTGAAGCTTGAACTGAAGACATTGCGCGAAAAGTCGAAAATTTGGTACTGCAAAATCGGCGTGTAAACATCTCTGTCATTGCCAATGAAGTCTGTATATCCGAAGCAAGTATCCTCAAAATTTTGCATGACGATTTGGGTATGACGAAGGTGTCTGCACGGTGGATACCCATATTGCTTACACCTGAATAAAAACTGTATAGAAAAGAAGTTTCTCAAGAAAATTTGGCCGAGTTGGAGAGGGACAAAACATTTTTATCTCGAATTATCATCGAGGATGAGGGGGTACATCATTGGGGCCCTCCTACTAAACAAGAATCCATGCAGTGGGTTCATAAGGGCTCCCCACCACCAACAAATGGTCAAGACACAATTTTCTGGAAAAAAACTGATGGCAACTGTTTTCTGGGATGTTGAAGGAGTCTTGCTTCTTGAATATATGCCAAGAGGGTCTACCATAAATGGAGAGGCCTACGGAAACACAATTAAAAATTTAAAAACTGCTCTAGAGGAAAAACTCTCGCTTTTTTATCCACAAAAAAAACTTGTTGCTGCACGACAATTACCGGCTTCATAAGGTAAATAAAGTTCAGCAGATAATTAATAACTATGGGTTTATAGAGTTAAGGCATCTACCTTATAGCCCCGACCTAGCTCCGACAGACTTCTTCTTATTCAAAAATTTAAAAAAGCATCTCAAGGGAAACCGTTTTGCGTCTGATGAACAACGCAAAGAAGCTGTTGAAGAGTATTTTGCGGGATTATCGAAGCAATTTTTTTCTGAGGGTATGGGGCAATTGGAATAAAGATGGAATAAGTGCATTAGTGTTGAAGGGACTTATGTCGAAAAACAAGTTTTTTCTCTTATGTGCTTTTTTTTTCATAGCTATTTAATATCTCTTTTTGATTGTCTTTGGCTTTGCAGATGCAACAAATTTTTTTAATTTTCTCGACGTTTGGCATTATTTGACCATCGGCATCGCTTGAAACTTTTTTTTAAAAGTTTTAGTAACTGCCCTTACCAAGAAATCGTTATTCTCCCTCTCAAGAATTAAACCCCTTTCTATTAAATCGAGAAATGATTATAACGTAATTTATTTTAATTTATTAAGCATTCTCAAAGAACCAGGTCAAGAAATTATTCGACCACGAATACGCAAAAAAAAAAGATAGCAGTACACAAGCAGCAACGGTTTCTTAATTTATTATTCAAACGGACACAACTTAAAAGTGTCATATTTTTCGAGTTAGATCCTCGTGAAAGGGGTACATACTGGACACACCCGTAGGCTACCCCTTAACATATCGCAGGAAATTAAAAAATCATTTACGAAACGCACGCACAGTGTCCACGAATTAAAGAAACGTATACCTCGTAATATCCAAGTAAAGAACCCCCTACGTCCAAGCACTTATTTAGGTACATACTATAATAATAATAATACGGTCGTTTTAATTTACGTTACTCCACCCCTTATACCGAAGAGAGAATTCCTGTTTTTCCTAAAAGGGGGCTCGAACGAGGTGTCCTTTTCCTTTCTTTTATTTTTTAAATATATAACAGCACGACATAGCACGGTCAGTTAGACTTGTAATTGTACAAATTTATCTTGACCCATTCGGAAACGACAATTTAAAACGCATGTAACACTTTTTAGCGGGACTACACAAATCATGTTAGCTGTCCTTCTGAAGGGTGAAGAGACGGGGACCACCCTTTTCGACCGCAGGTACAGCGATTCACCTATGACCTACCTCACTTTCGGGACCCTTCTTCTACCGGATCAAACTGCAACACAGCCAAAACGAGTATAGTGACCCCTCTGACACAATTCGGGTTCTCCAAAAAAGAACTCTTCCTCATTGTTATTTATTTCCTTGTATGTGTCTTCTTCCTTTTCGGTCGGTGCTATTTTTTTCTTCTTCTTCTTCCTATATTCGTTTTGCTCTTTATTGAAACCGAAACCCGAAGTCCCGAAGATGCTATGCGTAAGGTCCGTTATTACTTACAACCACTCGAAATTCGTTATGGCTGTAGGGTACGATGGTGCTTCTTCTGGTTTATCGTAAACTTACCTCTTCTGATTTCGTTTTTTTTTTGCATTTCTTTTGTAGAATCACTTGTGTACGGTATTATTACTGAAAAGGTTTAAGTAGGTCCGTTATTTCGTAAATAAGGTTTAATTCTGACTTATAGGAGTACTGTACTAAAGTCTAAAAATGTCAGTAGCGTTATAAAGCCTTGAAATTTGCTGAAACATAGTTTTTTCCTAAAATGTTTGATAGAGTGGGAAGAATGCTAATTGGCCTTAAATCTCTGAAATTCTTGGGTTGCGTAACCCAAAGCAGAAGGATTCCATTTAGAATGAAACGTAGAATGGATAATAGGATCGTGTGCAAGGACATACCAAGATAGTGTCCAAACAAGGAGATTGTTTTATGTGGACGGAAGTCGAGGGAAAACGTGGCAGTTGCGAAATAGCAAGTTCCTTATATTCCTATTTTAAATCGTTACCAAATTGTGTGGGGCAAATTTTGTGTTTCAGCGACAGATGCTGGGGGAAGAGAGGGAGGGGAACGAAACCTCAATAAATATATGGCTGCGATGTCCCTAACCGCAGTGCAGGAAATTCCACACTTAGAAAGTATAGATCTCAAATCTTTAGTGGTTGGGCATAGCGAAATGGAGTGTGACTCGATGCATTCGGCAATTTCAACAGAATTAAAAAGAGTTGGCAAGACAAATTGGCCTCATTATTATAAAACTATTGCTAGATGTGAAAGACGAAAACACTTCTTCATGATATAACCAATTAACTCATGCTAGACTGGAAATCTCATGCAGATCGAAACATGATTTTTAGGAAAATCGATGAAGACCGTAGACAGGTCAGTTGGCAAACCATAACCTGCATGAACTTTTCTAAGTGCAGACCTTTTGTAATGAGGTTTAAAGAAATTTTTGATGAAGACTTTAGAATTTTACTTTAAAGCCCCAATATTCTTGTAAAATACGGATTAAAAAAGACAAATATGATGATCTACTGAGATGATTTGAGGGAAAACCTCCTCCGATTTCCATTAGTATACTAACTCTCGTAAGACAAATGCACCTTTTACCATATCATTCACCATGTTGTTTTTTTAGTGGTTTTCTACGTCAGGCGCAGCTCAACCAATCAGCTTGCGTTTGGGTCACGTGACTTCCGCTTTGTCTATTGCCCGATCTTGGATGCGGATTTTGGAGCCCTCTCTCTCTACCCCCCTTACAAGTTATTAGGCTATACAGTCCCATACAAAATATAGTGTCAAAGAAATAAAGAAAACACAGTAGATAAAATTTAACAATATTTATTATAAAAATTTCAGGTGATATTTGACAATAAATTCTAACGGTTTTAAAAAGAAAAAGAAAGCAAAGAACAATTTAACCTTTTTACCGCCGAGATGGTGGCCTTACAACTCGGTTCTCCTTCTGTGTCTAATTGCAATGGCCGATACCAGAAAGAATCCAAGTTCACAAAAAATTAATTCACGTGACCACACTAAAAACAAAACTTACGAAGATCAAAAAGAGATTGTAATAATTACAAAGGCAATATGGTTATCACTAAAGAGATACGAAATTCTTCACTGGATCGCTTGGTGAAGAGATTTAGATTTAGATTCAAGTAAGGCTGATATTGCGCTGTGACCTATTGATTTATTGTGCCCCCTTGCATGAGCTGTAAGCTGTTACAGTTTGTCCGCTCTCAGAACTCCCCATCTAGTCTAAGAGCTTTGATAAACTGCAATAGCTGTGAAGGTTTCAGAAAAGGTATTTTTTTTCTTCGTCTATGACGTCTTTGCCGAGATAATTAGCTCGGGTTACCGTGATGACGATGCAGTAAGATGTCAGATGTTCCGGATTTTCATTCTCAACCCAACTCAACGCAGAACCTGCAGTCGCTTTTTCTGTTTTAGATCTATGCGGATGCGTACTTTATTTCTGCTTAGTTCTAGCAAAGTTTTTGCTCTGTGCTGGTTGTGCTAGTGTATCAGACCAGGGAGATTCTCCCAGAGGGATGCTCTGAGTCGCTCTTCTCTATCTTTAAGTTTCTTTTTGTAGGTTCTTATCCCTATACCTCAGAGCGAATCCGGTCCCACAAATAGAATTGTGGCGGCCTTCCTTGGTAATAACTTAGTTTCTTCGTTGCATCTGATTCCAGTGTGTCCTGGTACCCAAGGAGAAGTAGAACACTAAACACTTCAACCCTCAAAACATCAAAAAACTTTTTACTAAAAGCTGACGTGGTGGTAAATATATTTTGCACAAATCACAATAATGAACTTCTACTTTCTTGAGCGTAGATTTACACGACTGTTGTTTACTGTGTTGTCTTCCGGGTCTTGGCTTTAGAAACCTTCTGAAGAAACTGACAGCATGATCAGCAAAACGTCAAGTGCAAACTTATCTACGCAACAACACCTGGAAAACTTCAACCCGCTATTGTTATAGTTATACAGCGTCAGTAAAAAGTCCCGGAACGGTCGAATAACTTTGTTATTTGAAAATTATGATTTCTGAAATTTGGTATGGGGGTATACTTAATATAAATGCATTTTGTGCAATACAGATTATATTTTTTTCACTTCCGGTTTAATCGGCAATACGTCCAACTTTTGTTTTTTTAAACGGAACGCCCAGATTTTTTTAACACTTTTGAATACACAATAAAAAACTACGTTCAGGAAGTATTAAGATGTTTATTTTTATTCACAAGAAAACAGTTAAAAAATTAAAAAGTGTCCTAATACAGAAAAAATAAGGTACCTTTGAAAAAAGTTGTTGTTTAGTGTTTGTATTCCTTTTGCCGTCACATTTGACAATTTTAAAAGCGTTTTAACTTTTGCATCGCTATAAATTTACTTATTTTAGACATTGACACATTTGAAAATGGCAGTACAACTTACTGAATCAGAACGAATTGAGATATTAATGATGCGTGGGTACGGTGATCGTCAACGTTCTTTTGAAGAGGTTCGTATTTTGTTTAATACTGTTTATCCGGATCGTCACATTAGTAAAAGTACGGTATGCCGAACAATTCAAAAGTTTGCAGTCTTTCGTCAGGTGAAGGATTTACCTAGAAGAGGACGTCCATTAACAGCAACAGATAAAAAATATTCCTTTTCAGTGAGATCAACGTGGAAGAAGTCAAGAAACTGGTCAAGACTACGAAAGTGACATAAGTGACATTTCTAATTAAAATATTATTATAATTGTGTTTGATAATTTTGCATCTTTCAAAATATATCAAAGCACACGTCTGGTGCCAAAACTGAGTAACTTTATTTTAAACAAAAACATTTTCGAAAATAACGATAATATAATAATATAATTATCCATCTACAAAACAACTTCTTCCTACGTTTGAGTTTCAAACAGAAAAACATATATTAATGTCATGTTTAACACTTTTTTGACTTTGAACATTTTAAATCGATTTTATGACAAGCCTTTAATTTTAAGTTATCTAGTTGTAGTATTAGAGGGACGATATGTAGTCATTATTTCCTTAATTTTCCTCTACCTAATAAACTCATTACATGACCTTTGCGATAATTTAACATTTTCTTCAGTACTAAAATGATTGCCACCACAGTAGCAACACTGCGGAGGGGTGAGGGGGAGAAGAGGGTCGTTACTATTACAATCTTTCAAAGCATTCTGAGCATGCAGGACAGCGTATACTAGATCTGCACTGAGTGTTAATATGCCCATATCTACTGAAATTAAAGCATTGGATCACAGGAGCAATCTAAGGTTTCGTATGCGAATATTGAAGTACAAGGATACAAATTTGGGACATCCTTGATTGTCACAATGATAGAAGCTGTATTAATACATTCTATATTACCCTCCGCAATCTGTTTCTTCTTCTTCCGATATCTTTAGATCGGTTTGCTTGATAATACCTTTACAATTTACCAAATGCACAGGAATAAATGTCCGATATCTATTGGTTTTTTTCTGAAAATGAAGATGACAAAAAAGAATTAGCATCCTTCATATTATAAAATTCCATAGCAACTCTAATCCTTTCTCTTTTTTTAACCCCTTTTTATTCCTCCAACCTTATTTTGCCACATCTCTCATTTCACTTACATTTCTATCATCAGTTGATACCGCGACTTAATAAGGAGGTTGATCATAAACTTCAAACATTATCGGATCCTTAGATTAGATTAGATTAGATTTGTGGGCAGTGGCACTGCTGCCTTTAGTCACCGCCACCTACATGAATCTATTGTAACATTGCCCTTCTGGTTGTTAGACTAATTGGAGGCTTTTGATAAACCTTAGAATTAGCTTGGGATTTCCGGCCCGGATGTCGACATTCTGATCAAGTGCGACATCAATGACGGAAACATCCATGACCATACCAGAATTAAGATTTAGTTTGAGAGGAGCTAAAACTTCCCCTGATTTCCCACTCATCTATACTGGATCCAACTGTCTAGTTTCTGTTTCAAAGATCACTGAATTAAAGAATTACCTTGCGAATTAAGACTGAATATATTAAAATTCAGTATCTAGAAAAAAAACACGACCAGCCACTTTCGAGGATAGACACCGCATCATCACATGTTCTTGAAATAACTTTACCACATTCCCCATTAATGATAAATTTAAATAATCATCGGCAATTGACATTTCTTCGAAAACTGACAATTTGTAATTTTGTAAACACTGTCTTGACTAATAAAGAAAGAACTAATGCAAGCACTATGTATTGTAGAAGATAAAAATACATTTTTTTTCGAACTCTTCCCATTCTTCCTCTGTAACTTGTACTTTCCATAGCTGTCTTCAATGTTTTCTTTTTTAGCAAGAACTTAACGAAGATTGCCCCGACCGGAAACTATAGTGTTGTTGGACTATGATGGAGTTGTGTCAAGCAAATCAACGTCTGTACTGGCAAATCCTGTTTTGATGCCACGTTTCGTCTCTATGGCACAGGAAAGAAACGAAATTGCAGATATCGGAGTCGAGTAAATCTTTATTGGATTGTTGAAGCACACTCTCAACACTTACAGAAATTAAACGTGCCGGCGGACATAGTCAAGAATAGAATAATACGGTTTTTCTTCTTTCAAGGAACCTTAACGGGAGAAAGATGACTTAGTTCCAGCGTTTACAGCAATTCTCGTAAAAGACGATGATTCTGATATTTCAGATAATACCATACGGTTTCAGTAAGACGGTGCACCCTCTCCCTCCATTATTACGTGTCTCGTTAGAGATTTTTTTGGATAATTATTTTCCTATGAAATGGATTGGCCGTCGAGAATCAAATATGTAGAATGTCTAGCAAGATTGCCAGATCTTACATCCTTAATCACAAAATTTAGTTGAACTTCAAAATTGTCAAGTAGTCTGTGGATGGCAGTTCAGATGCTTAGTTGCAATGACTCCGTAAGCTGTATTACTTGTCTGGTTATCATTGCAACTCGTCTGGTGTAGTTCTGTGTGTGTAAATTGTGTTCAAATGGCTTTGTGACGGCATCATATCACTTTGCTCCCAACAGCGAATGATAAGTCGATCCGAATTTCAACTATCTGCAAAAATGTCACCGTCCCTCCAGAGAATTGAAACCCGGCTCCTATCGTCCTACCACAACGATAGTCAGCTGCCTAACCACTCCGGTAATTGACCTATCTATAAATTTAATAATACTATTTACGTTTTATAACATTCAATTGTTATTTTCTCGAAAATTTTCCAATATAAGGTTACATCTTGTCGATCCACCGAACGAAAATTAATCGCTATTTTTACCAATTCAGTCAGTAATTCTCAAACGGGACCTAATACCGGATTTTCACACGGAGAACGACCGCGACCCGCAGAGAACACAACCTCCGCGGCTGACGCGGTGTTTTCAATATTCACAGCGAGTCAAAGCACTAGAGAGAGAGAGAGAAAGGGAGTGAGACATAGCGAAAGAGAGCGGGTTCGGCTGCATATTTTAGCGGGGCGTCGTTATTTGGGACGCGCGATCCGCGAGAGTCAGCCTTGACAGTGCATCGCGTTGGCCTTGGCCTTCATCGCGCGTTTGTTGCAGGAGAGTTCGCGTTCGTTCATTCCACCACATTCCGTCGCTTCGGCTCTTTTTTTATTTTCTCCCACTGCCGTTCCGTCCTCCTCGTCGCTCTGATATAGCGTGAACGGAGCTATTCCACGCTTGCAAGTTACCGCAGGATTTCGCGAGTTCTTTGTGTTGTATAGCGATAGGTTTTGTTTTATTTTTCTCTCTTTTCTACGTTTGTTTCGTCGTCCGTGTAATTTATTCTATTTCATGCTCTAGTGTACTTTTACCAGTAAGCAGTATAATAGAGAGGACCGGAAGGAGAATGCGTTTGTATAGAGTAGTGCACCGATTCCATTTATTCGCAATTGAATGCGTACAATTGTTACGTCTTCCTTGTCTCTACCGTACGTTGACTGGTGCGCATATAGAAAGACACACACAAGACATACTCTCAGTCGCCGGTGCGTTTCTATTCTATTGTCAAATCGTAAATGATGGATGCTTCGCTCTGACACCCTGAGAATCTCGTTCCCTGCTTTCTCGGCGACCTTTTCTCCTTACTAACCTGGGGAGAGTAACAGTGGCAGTCGGTGCAATCTCTCACCTCATTGTATTCCGTTGATCTATATTTTATGTCGCATAATAGCGATCTATCAGATTGTATCAGATCGGATTTTTCAATGTTTTGTGTTACATAAGGGAGTTGCGATGGTTTCTACGATAATTGTAACTGACTCTATCGTCTTTCCGTGAGTATTTAAGCGATTGCGTATTACCTTTCACGTGAATTATTTCTTATAGATTTGTTACAATTCGAACAATGCTATTGTAAATTTATAGTTTTTTTTTCTAACGAGCGATTATTATTATTATTTTGCGTTTTATTGTTGAATGAGGGGTCTAATTGAATATATTCAATTTTTCCTCAATTTCCTATACCATGACCAACATGTAATCCAGGCTTCACTTCTTTCAATTTTTTATTTTGTGCGTTTATAAAGAATAATGATGAATGAAACATAGTTGTGGGAGGTTGCGTGAGTTATCCACACTTTTCCAGCCACACTTCCATCGTAACGAAAGTTCGAATGAAGTAGTAATTCCAATACAACATATACGATCGCGGTTTTCTTATGAATTTTACAATAAATATTCTACAATCCACAATATATTAACCGAATTCTCTCTGGTGGAAGCTATTTTATATATCTAACAACGAAATTTAATTGGCTCGTCGTTTGTGGCCTTCAGAATAAAGAAAAATCGAAAAATTGCGGATGGGATTATTAAAACGTCGTGATTCTCTTATTTATTCGAGTGCCTCGACACCGACTATAGGTCATATTTTGGCATGATGGTCTCGTACCATACCAACCATCGAATTCGTTTGGCTGCCCGTTTACGACCTTCACAAGTAATAAAAATCGAAAAACCTTGGATGGGATAATTAAAACGTCGTGATGCTCTTATTAATTAGAGTGCCTCGACACCGACTATAGGTCATATTTTGGCATGAGCGCCTCGTACCATACCAACCATCGAATTCGTTTGGCTGCCCGTTTACGACCTTCACAAGTAATAAAAATCGAAAAATCTTGGATGGGATAATTAAAACGTCGTGATGCTCTTATTAATTCGAGTGCCTCGACACCGACTATAGGTCATATTTTGGCATGAGCGCCTCGTACCATACCAACCATCGAATTCGTTTGGCTGCCCGTTTACGACCTTCACAAGTAATAAAAATCGAAAAACCTTGGATGGGATAATTAAAACGTCGTGATGCTCTTATTAATTCGAGTGCCTCGACACCGACTATAGGTCATATTTTGGCATGAGCGCCTCGTACCATACCAACCATCGAATTCGTTTGGCTGCCCGTTTACGACCTTCACAAGTAATAAAAATCGAAAAATCTTGGATGGGATAATTAAAACGTTGTGATGCTCTTATTAATTCGAGTGCCTCGACACCGACTATAGGTCATATTTTGGCATGATGGTCTCGTACCATACCAACCATCGAATTTGTTTGGCTGCCCGTTTACGATCTTCAAAAGTAATAAAAATCGAAAAACCTTGGATGGGATAATTAAAACGTCGTGATTCTCTTATTTATTCGAGTGCCTCGACACCGACCATAGGTCATATTTTGACATGATGGTCTCGTACCATACCAACCATCGAATTCGTGTGGCTGCCCGTTTACGACCTTCAGAAGTAATAAAAATCGAAAAACCGTGGATGGGATAATTAAAACGTCGTGATGCTCTTATTAATTCGAGTGCCTCGACACCGACTATAGGTCATATTTTAGCATGATGGTCTCGTACCATACCAACCATCGAATTCGTTTGGCTGGCCGTTTACAACCTTCAATACCTTAATAATTTACATTAGGTTATTTTGCACAAAAATTATTAAAAATATTAAATAACTGAAACACATGAACACAAATAATAAATATGTCACAAAAACTGTTGAAAGTGTTCTCCATCTACACGCATACAAAGATTTATACGACGAAGGAAATTAAATGGTATTCTTTGCAAAATTTCTTCATCACCTCCAAGGTCAGTTATTGCATGTTGAATACGTTGCCGTAGTTGTGCTTCACTAGCCACATGTGTCTTGTAATCCACGGACTTAAGATGTCCCCATAAAAAGAAAAATCGGCTAGAATTAAGTCTGGAGAACGTGGTGCCCAATTTACAGGAGCGTCATTACCTCAACCTATCCATTTGTTTGCGTATACATACTTGATTTAAGTAGTTTCGAACATCTACTGAAAAATGTGGTGAAGCTCCATCTTGCATGTACCACATATTTCTCCGAAGTTGTAGAGGTAAATCGTCTAACAAATCTAGTAGTGTATTTTGTAAAAATTGCAAGTAGATGTCTCCCGTTAATCTATGTGGAAGAATAACAGGACCAACAATAAAATTGTCAATTATTCCAATCCACACATTGAGTTTAAATTCGCGTTGAAAATGATTTATCTTTATGGCATGCGGGTTTTCAACTGCATAAACGTGCTTTCCCCTCTACTTGTGAAACAAGCTTCATCCGTAAATAAAATAGTTTTGCCAAAGTTTAAATCTCCTTCTCTTTGCCCATTAACAAGGCGACAAAATCACAAGCGCATTTTGGGATCATGTTCTAAAAGAACTTGAACTGCTATTTTATTATTACTCCTAGTTTCCTACCTATTCGTCTAGTACTTATTTCTGGATCTTCTTCAACACGTTCTAAAATTTCTTCTTCAACTTCGGGAACCCTTATGGGTTGCAAGAGCAAAGCGACCGGTCTCCCGCCGCTCAACGGCAGCTAATGTTGGGTGTTTTGCCATTCGACGATTTGGAAACCTTTCAGAATACACCCTAACTCATGCTCGAGTATTTCCTTCACCAAATCCAAATGCCAATAGCATATCCGAATATTCTGCATTGGCAGCATTACTAAAGCACTTAAACACCTTTGAACACTAATGACAATTCTGGTATTTTAGATTTGACACTATTTAAGCTCTTTCTTCCGTTTTTTTTCGAAAACGAATAAAAATAGCAAAATTTTACAAGAGACATAATTTGATCGTTTTTGAATACTCTATCGAATAAAAATTATTTCGTGTCTCTACTACAGACAGCAAAAAAAATTGTGTTAGTTTTCATAATGGCCATGCATTTGAATTTATAATAAAAAACCGATTTCAAAATTTTAACTTCAAGGCCGCATAGCGCTCAAACTAAGCGACTTTGGTCTAAGAAAAGTTTACTTAAATGGGCTTATTTTGGACTAAGGAATATGTGGTAGGCGTGTATAAAGACCTTTTACAGACACCTTGTAGAACACCACCACATTACGCTTAAGGAAAGGCAGGATTGAGTGGCCATCCAGATCGCCAAATTCAACTTCTGTGGATTATATCTTGTAAGGATGCTTAGAAAGAAAAATTTAGAAGATTTAAACGCACGAATACGCCAATAAATTAGAAATTGTTCTAAAACGAGTTCTCAATAAGTTTTAACGACTTTATGCGAACAAAAATAATCCCAAAGGCGTTCCGGCCAAAATAATACAATCATCAGTATATACTATGTATGTATATATTTATATATGTACATACGTTTAGTACAGAACCCGTACAAGTTATATATAGATATATATATATAAATGTGTTTATTAAATTGTCATGACACGTCCGCTCATAATCCGTTGACCAGAGGTCATTTATCAAAAACCAGCTCTCTCTCGGACCCGTGTGCGGGGCAGTCCCGCTATACACACGAGTGTATTGTTGGCATGTTTCGTGTTATTAAAGGAGTCCTTAGCAGTACGATACGGGCTAGGAGAGCGCGGCAAGCGTTGATGTGGCGAGCCTAATCCCGCACAAACGCACGGGTGCCGTCCGACTGGCTTTTTTTCGGAAAACGGGAAGAGAGCTGGAAGTCAAGAAGTGTCCATATTAAACTGTCATAAAACGTTGACCGTTCGGGGAACGAGCGTCCCGGTAATTTGTACACGTCGAGAAATGTGAGTGGACCGCGTATGAATAATATAACTTTGGAAATTTTGTACTTTATGTGAGGTAATATGTACATATATATGTATGAATGATATTTTATTCTATTACAGATGAATTTCTTTTCTTTTAACTGTTAAACATCCTTTAGGGGAATGTGGGTATGTATACAGAGTGAAGTAACACGAAACGTCACCTGCCTCTTCTAAAGCGTAGTGTGGCGGAGTTCTATATTGTCGAAAAAAGAGGTCACCCAGGTGCAGATCGGGTTCTTCCAAATCTGGATTAAAAATTATTAGACTAGTAATGAGTTTATTTCACAGAAAGTCCACCAATGAAAGTTTCTTTAAAAAAGTAAGTAACTGGCATTAAAACTTCAGTACCTACTGGGATCAATGTTACCACCCTCAAAATTGAATGTAACTTGGTTATCACAAAATATAGATCTGTGGTTTATCTTCGGAGCTTTTTGATTGCTTTATTTATCATTGAAGGCCCTTCTTTGGACTGAGGGTGTTAGTAAAAATTTGATCTCGTTGTCCTTGTGTGACTGATGTTGAAAGTAAGGATAAACTAAATGGAATCAATCGTCGACCGCCAAAACTCTTCTTAGTAGTACTCTGGATGGAGGTCTGTCAGGATCGAGGATGGCCAGTCGACTGATAAGAGGGTTGTCAGATCTTTTTATCCTTTCTAACGTCTTGGTTGACAGACCTGTCAGAAATTGTTTCGGGGATTGAATTCCAAGGTCGTCACGGGGCGTTGAAGCGTTTCAAGTTTCTTAAAATGAGACTTGGCCAAACTCGACCGCGACAGGGCTCCATAAGTGATAATAGGTCGCAAGAAAGAGTAGTAGATTAGCAAGATTAGCAACTTGATCCTGAGTGAAAGATTGCTTTTTGCGCACAACAAGGGGTAGAGACAGCCCTTGACCGAGTTAAGCCTCTCCAATCGACTTGTTATCATGGAGACGCAAGGTGAGGCGCCAATCCCAAGGGAGCCGGAAGTTGTCCACAAAGATTGCCACGCATTTCGACTCATTGATCCTCAGCCTCCACCTGGAAGCCCATGAGAGACCGTCGTCCAGAAAATGTTGGAGTTTGTAACGGAAATGATACTTGGCGGTTGATGCTGTGTAGAAGGCGGTAGCGTCCGCGTATATTGCTAGTTCAACTGCTTCGGTTTTAGGTATGTCCGACATGTATGTATTGTAGTGGCATTTAATCCAATAGGACGTATAAGAGATAAAATAATTATTAAATTTCGTAAATTATAAAAATTAGTTTTTAAGTTGAGAACCCTGTAAGACTAATTGTACTAAATCCTGACGGATAACCTAAATGACATTTCAAAATTTGACGATCTATAAAATGGAAAAACCATCCTTAAGCATTCAAATACATTACTTCTTGCTATTAGATTCCAATTGCTTTTAAAATTATAACATGTAGCCCAAGACTCTCATTCAAACGACCAAATTTATTAGACTCATTGCGCATCTTATCACCTAATAATAATCGGCGATGAAAATTGAAAATTTCGTTCCAGGAAAAAATTATTAAAACAGAAGCGTCTCAACTGCAAAAGCAGCAAGACCACCAATTTCTAGTAGGAAACGATAAATTTAAAAAGATACATAAAGTTTCACTTCCAAAATAAATAAAAATAAGAACAAGGACCAATTCCTCTCCCAATCTAGAGGCGTTCCCGAAGATCCATATCCTTCTACGACGAGTTCCTGATCGATTACATCCAGATTCCCAACTCGAACGAGAAGAAAATCGTTCCGAGACCCCAAATTATCCATATCACACCTGACCGAGACAAATACCTGACTTTGAAGAAGAGAGAAGACTCAAAGTCCTTATTAATTTTAATCATAGTCATTTAACTATAAGAAAAATAATCATTTACTTACCAATTAGCATGGTTCCATAGATCTAGGTTTTCCATTTAAAATATTGTTCATTTTGTTTCATCAATTCGCATAACTATTTTGAATTACTTACGTTCAACAAGGATATTAAATATTGTTATATTATAAACTTTATATCGGTATTAATTCTCAAAATCACTAACGTTAAGTTTAAAATTTTTATAATTCAAATTTCTATCAATCGTTTTCCACACGTGCAAAACTTAGCTTTAATTGTAGTTGCAATTGTACCACTTTTGATGTACATATACAGGGTGTTTCTAAATTGATACGAAAGATTTCAAAGGGTGATTCTTTAGCAAAAATTAAGGAGGGTTTTTCATATAACTTTTTGTTCAACACTTTTTTCCCTCCAAGTTACAGCCCTTTAAAATTAGGTTTTTATTTAATATATCCACTTTGGAAAAATTTAGAAGAATGAAATTTGGCAGATAACTGATGCTAATAAAATGGCAGTTTTTGAGTATTTTTGTTACCCTAAAATGTAATCACAAGGGGCTGAAAAAAACAACCTCTATAATATTTTGCATCAAAACTTTTTAATCCGCTTATATTTTCCTATTTAAAAAATTAATTTAAAAAGACAGACTCAATCTGCAACTTTTTTATGTCTTGACTTTTTATCATAAAATTGTTAGTTTGATCACAAAAAAATAAAATACTCCTCAGACTATTTTCCCATAAATTTACAGAGGTTATTATTTATAAAAAAAAAATCTCAACTAAGCTGCTGCCAAATGAAGTCATATGACAAATAGTTTTATTATTTCATTCTTCTAAATTTTTCCAAAGTGGATAAATTAAATAAAAACAATTTTTTTTTACTTAATTTTAAAGGGCTGTAACTTGGAAGGAAAAGGGTGTTGAACAAAAAGTTATATGAAAGACCCCCCTTAATTTTTGCTAAAGAATCACCCTTTGAAATCTTTCGTATCAATTCAGAAACACCCTGTATATAAATGTTGCCAACCCAAATATTTAGTTGTCAATAGTCACCAGTAATAAAGCGCTCAATTTAAAAAATTGAAATCTTTAAAGAGAAAACGTGTTTCATTTTGTGTGTGAGAATGAGTCTTGAACCCATCTGACCCCTGAGAGAGAGAGTAAAAACAACAACTATATATAATAAATAAATATAAAAAAATTAAAAAATCAATACACATCCTCGACAGTATATTATAAAGAGGAACGGTGTCAGAAGTGAGCCCTGTAGTACCCCAGTGGCGATGGGTCGCTTCGTGGAGCGATGGTCTCCGTTGATGCCCTTAGAGAGCATCTTATGCACGAGGCCCTTGTGAACGAACGCTTTTGCGATGTCCAAGGAAATGGCGCCTAAGGTTTCTCTGCTTTTCAGAGAGTCTCGTATACAGGCTGTTACAAATTCGCGGGTCACCATTGGGATCTCGAAAACGGTAAGAGATACAAAGTCGGTTAAATTGGGGCAAAGTTGCGGTTTTTGCTGCTGAACAGTAATCCGTTTTAAAAAAATTTCTATGATTTGTAGTTTTTGAAATATTTCCGAAAAATCGAAAAACACACTTTTCTTGTTTCTTCTGTTCTGAAGTTATTATTGCAGGGATGAAAACAAGATTAATATATTCTACAGGCACTTTTTTGGACTCTTTACGAAGGTATTATTGGATTTTGCTTAAAGCGTTTCGTCTCGCTTTGACCACCATCAACTCCATTTTTTCTTATGGCCGCCATATTAGATCTTGGCATCATTAAGTAGATCAATTTTTTCTGATATTTTTTCATGTATCACGTAGCCTCATTAAAGAAAGTTAAATGGCTATAAATGCAGAAAATGTTAGAAATAACAGTAACTAAGAAAAATATGGTGTGCTGTGACCACAAAAATTAAACGTTTTGACATATCTGCGCATAGTTTAGTTTGTTTATTACAATGGTTTTTTTCCATGAAGAAAAACGCGACATGTTAAAGTGTTATTATGCTAATTACAGCAATTCGGTAACGAGCGAAATTTACTTCCAACAGTATCCATAAAGACGTCAACCAAATAGAACATAGCTTGATAAATTAGGTAGAAACGTTGTTCTTTATGGATCTTTTCGTAAAACTCGAAAGAAGTATGGAGATCGCTCTAATAATAATGAGAATGAACAAATTTTAGAAGAGGTGATTAATAGTTTTTATTTTTTAAATACATAATATTCTCTTAATTGTTACTTTATTTATAAAAACGTGTAGTTTAGATAAAAGTCCAGTCAAGAGCTGTTTTAATAGTTTCAATTTTGTTTTATAATTTGTTCTTTTAGGTTAACAATAACCCTTCCAATTCTACCCGACAAGTTGCAAACACTATCGATGCCGCGCATTAGACTCTTGAGAAAGAACAATTACTTCCTGGGGATACCGAAAGATGTTTAGAATGGTGTCATTGGCTTAGCAACAGAGACAACAATTTTTTAAATATCATTAGTTGGACGGATGAAAGTAAATTTACAAATTGTGGATTATTTAATCGAAATAATGAGCACGTCTGGTCGCTTGAAAATCCAAGAGTCAACAGACCAGTTCGAAATCAAGTTAGATTTGGATTAAATGTTTGGGCGGGAATTGTGGGAGAACAAGTTATTGGCCCATTTATTTATGAGGAAAACCTAAACTCAGAACTATACCTAAATTTTCTTAGAACTACATTTGCCGAATATTTGGACAATATAAATTTAAGGAGACTTCCAGAATTATGGTTTCAACATGATGGTGCACCAGCGCACAATGCAAGGGCGGTGTGTGATCATTTAAACCAACAATTTCCAAATCAGTGGATTGGGAATAGTGGAGTAGTACGTTGGCCTGCAAGGTCACCGGATCTCTCGCCATTAGATTTATTTTTTGTGGGGTATTTTGAAAAATAAAGTTCTTCGTTCGACGAAGAATAAATTTATGTATAGCAAAGAGCCGAGGGTATTTCGAATATCTATTCTACTGAAAATTTTGTTTTGTTTGTGAACTATTAAATTTGTAGATTATAATAATTATGAATATGTCTATCAAGTAGGTACTTTCAGAACTGTGGAGTACACCGTTATTTTTTCTAGATTCATTCGTTCGTGTTAGTCACGTTTGGTATCAATGCAATGTGACGAGTATTGTAAAATATAACTTATTCGGAATTTCAAAGAAACAGACTATAGTATCGACATTGTAATACATATTTTGGGATTTTTTCTTTTTGTGAATGTTATAATACCTACTTAATTTTTCAGCAATTAGCTGGATATTAAAAGTTGTTAATATGACTGTTTTCTGAATTTGTATTAAAATTCTGAAATTCCTACTTCCTTGGAATTTTACTAAAAGATCCATAAAGAACAACGTTTCTACCTAATTTATCAAGCTATGTTTTATTTGGTTGACGTCTTTATGGATACTGTTGGAAGTAAATTTCGCTCGCTGTTACTGTGTTGTTATTATTATAATAAAGTTGTAACATGTCACGTTGTTATGCGTTGTTTTCATCATTTGAATAAGTTTAAAACGAATTGCATTTTAGCTAAACAGTAAACAAACTAAACTATGCGGAGATATGTCAAAACGTTTAATTTTTGTCGTCACAGCACACCATATTTTTCTTAGTACTGTTATTTTTAACATTTTCTGCATTTATAGCCATTTAACTTTCTTTAATGAGGATCTAATATGGCGGAAATATTTCAAAAACTACAAATTATAGACATTTTTTTAAAACGGATTATTGTTCAGCAGCAAAAAATGCAACTTTGTCCCAATTTAACCGACTTTGTATCTCTTACCGTTTTCGAAATCCCAATGGTGACCCGCGAATTTGTAACAGCCTGTATATAGCTTCTGTTAGGAGGACAAATTGTGTTCAATAAATTGCTTTTCAAACTTTACTCGATTAAATGTTGATGCAATGGAACCTTTTTCCTGTACAAATTTGATGCCGATGCTCCGTTGTTGTCATTTTCTGCGGTTCACGCGTTTTGATACCACTAATAACTATTCTATTCATTCCACTATTTTAGGTTTATTTTACAAGTAGGTACATATAAGACTATCAGCTATTAATTGGTACTAATAAGATTCGGAATTAAGCAAAGACAGCACACAATTAGTTGTTGGATATTAAAAAAAAATGCTACTGTTTTTTCTTTTGCTTTTTAAAAGTAGCTTCTACAGCACTAACTAATTCCTCACCTAATTAAAATTAACAAAGGCGTATTGTGTCGGTATAAAATATCTCACGGTGTTCGTCTAACGGATTATACATCCTACTATGTAGTAGTACTGATTTTTTTTCGTTCGGGATTCTCCTAATACTATCTCTCTTGTCATTTCTCCCCTATCCTATTCAAGACGACAATAAGGACGACGACTGATTTTTCTTATAACGTATCCTCATTGGTCGGATGTTATTCGAGTCTTCTGGCTAATTGTCTAACGTCTTTGAAGGGGTACATCATCCTCAAACGGCTCCGGTTCTACAAGATATTATGCCTTTTCGTAACGTGAAACGGGCTCTCTCATCGCGCTCAAAACCTACTACAGCGAAACGAGTGGTAGTATCGTTAGATGCTAAGGGGATTTCTAATTTCCAATGTCTTTGTGAGATATTGTTCCGTTCGAATAAGAAGGGTGGAAAATCCTTATATATTTATATAAATGGGGTAGAATGAGGAGATGATTTCTCGGTAATTATTCTTTGAAGCTGCGAAACGCGAATAAATGATACACCTTAAAACAAAATTATATATTATTTTAAAAAGTAGATCGATGACGAATCGACGAGAAGATGTAAATAGCAAATTGGAGACCCCCTATAATTTACCACAATGATCGACGGGGAAACTAGCACGTGACTTTTCATTATTCCCTCTTTCGTATTCACCTCTCGCTAGTACGAATGGAATGAATACCGAGGCTGAATATGACTTCTTCTCTGACACTCGGACAACCCTTAACCTTTGCACCGGACTCCTTCTTTTTTCACGAATTGAATAGCTTGCTCTGACCGATGGTCAACGCGAACTTTGACCCTCCATTACATTTAACACATACGTATATATTGGTGGACGGTAATATCTTCAACTTTGGCTCGTGGTGAATGGAAATGAAGGAGAGGAAGAGGTGATGCAGAATCTTTCTATATAAAGTGGAGATATCTTTGTTGAAGTTCAATCTTAGTAGGGTGATTTCTGAACGGATTAAAATTAGAGATAGTTTTAATAGTCCATGGAATTCTCGGAGTTATAATTACGGGCATTGTTTCTTACAATATTTATTGCAAGTGACAATAGCTAAAGAACCTGAAAAATATACACCAACAAGTTGTTGAATAAGGGGCAAATTATCCCTGATAATATAAACATAACAGTTCTTAAACATGAGATAACCGGCTTCAATGAGTCTCTATTTAGTCTCCATTTTTGTTTTCTACTAATACATCTTTGAAATACTTTATTCATATAGCAGCGGTCACTCAGAGCGTAGTGCGGTGGAGCTCCATCCAACTGAAAATAATTATTCCTCTTGCAGTGATTGCATGCCAGATATCGATCTTGGAACTGGTTCTTTCAAGTCCGCACACAATTCGGGGATTCTCTATTCACCAGATGACACAGTTATATTCCTTCAAGTGTTCACTGACGTGAGTCCCCCTCGTTCATGAATGTTTGAGTCCAAATAGTGCATTTCTAAGAAAGTATTACAAGTAATAACACGAGCAATCTTGTCGTCCAGAGGAAGGATCTGAAGAGCTGTATCGTACTGTCAATTTACTAGGGCAACCCATGGAAACCTCTTGTACAGTAGAAATATTCTTAAAGGATCGACCTGTTTGTGAACGACCACTATTCACCTTGCAATTGTCAACCACTGACTCAGTTTGGTCAAACTTGTTACGACTCTGGTATACGGTTAATTTGGATGGATTCTTCCTACGTTGTTCCAAGCTCAGCCGACTAGCTAGAGGTGTGGTTTTTTTCTTCTCCTCTAGGGCTGAACCTGCATTTCTGAGACTTTTTGTCCTTCAGGAGAGCCCTAATTGTAACTGGATATGTAGTTTTTCATGGTCTCATTGTCCTGGTGTGCCGAAGTTGATACGTTTATCTAAGTTCTCCTTCGTCGTCCATTGCTAGGGTTCTTCTCATGGTAATCTTAGGAGCCGGTCTAAATTTTCTAGTCCGCTTATTAACGGTTTGCGTGAACGTTCGATTCGCTGCTGAGCATTCTTTGCAAGGCTGATGACATGCTACTTTAATCTTGTTTTGGACAGTCTCCATTTTTTTTTTGTAATTCGATCATGTTAAGGCACCACACATTATTATAGGGCGAGTCAAAGTGTAATAAATTAATATTTTCATTCTCAGCGGTAGGACGCTTTTAAAGAACAGTAGAGAATGGAGACAGCTCCTCGTCACATTGAATTTTTTAATGGACTTGTTCGCATGGAGTGGCAGGGTCACACGAGAGTCCGGACTTATTCCAAAATACATCAGCGAAGGGCTCTAAGGAAGCTTGAGTTTATTGATAAAAATATCTGGTGAAGAGGACTGATCACACACATGTTCAATAGAATTCAGATCTGGGCTATACGGTAGCCAATATATGGTAAATGGTAAAACATGATCTTGGTGGATTTTTTCAGTGCGTTCATCCAAATTTATGCCTCCTCAAATTGTTATGCCACCACCTCCAAAACTACCAGTTTGTACGAGATTGCAGCTGCTGTACCGTTCCCCAACTCACCCATCTTCCGTAATTGGATTGTAGTCTCATCAATGATAGAACTATCGATATTTTACTGAGCATGTGCTCTGGCGAATTATAATCGACGAATTTTGTGATTTTGGTGAAGGCGTTTGAGCTTTGGTAAGTCGTAAGATCTCTTTAGTGTCAGAAAACCGTCATCAATGCTGTTGTGCACCTTTAGCGCTCATTGCCAGGTCTTCATACGAAATTTCGAGTTTTTTGATAGCTTTCCAAAGTATATGAAAGAATATTAGAACAAAAATTAAGATATGAAATAGAACCAAACATAGAGCAGTTAGAAAGTGGGTTCAGGAAAGGAAGAAGTACACAAGACCACATCTTCACTATAAAACAGCTGCAAGAATGTACCCGGGAGTTTGGAAAATATTACCTCTTGGCTTTCGTGGACCTAGAAAAAGCGTTTGACAAGGTCCCAAGAGAAGTAATAGCGGAAAGTATAAGACAAAGGACAATATCGCATACATAGAAACAACAGGAATGTAGTTAGAACGCATAATATGGAGTCACAAGAATTCAGTGGTAACGTGGGATTACGACAAGGAGGAGTATTAAGTCCAATACTTATTTAACATGGTAATGGATGACATCATCAGAAACTTGGAGGCGAAGTGTTACACATCTGGAAACCAACATGAGCTTATGGAATGAAGCACTACCAGCTAGAAGCTTAAAACTAAATGTCAACAAAACCAAAGTTATGATATTAGGGAAAACTGACTCAAAACCAAACATAAAAATCGACAATAAGGATATCGAGCAAGTGGAAGCCTTCAAACACCTAGGAGTACACACAAGTAGCAACTTAATACACGAAACAGAAATATCCTACAGAGTGGAGAATGTATCAAAGCTATGCCACTTAATGAGGAACATATTTATATGAAAAAAAGAAATATCTAGGAAAACAAAGCTGGGTGCTCACCAAGAGAATGAAATCCAGAATCCAGACCATGGAGATGAAGCATCTGAGAGGAGTCGTTGGAATAACTAAAAGAGACAGAATAAGGAATATAGTAATAAGCTGTGATGCTGATCCATGAGAAATAGACGTATATTGTATCGCTGTGTCTATATATTAAATTTTGCGTCGCTAAAATCGTTTAAAATGGCCGGAAGTAGTACCGAACGCGTGACACGATCAGGTGCACGTGACAAAGATGAATCTTTGATCCAAAAAATTATTGAAAGAGTGCTCATAAGTCCATTATTTTTGGAAAAATTAACGCCTTTGCTTGCCGAAAAAGCTAGAAGCTCTAGAACAGTACTCAAGAAAAAATAACTTACGAATTTTCGGTGTTCCTAAAACTGAAGGAGAAGATACAGAAAATACTGTAATTAAGCTGGTGAAGGACAAACTTAATATATCAATCTCGTCAAATGATATTGACTGCTGCCATCGTCTCGATAAAAAAGAAGGTACACATCCCCCTATCATTATCAAATTTTGCCGTCGAATAACAAGAAATGAGATATACTTTACAAAATCCAAACTGAAGGGTAGTAAAATTGTTATTAGAGAAGATCTTACCCGCCAAAGAGCCAACATGGGAAGGAACTACTAAAACATGCTGGACACAACAATGTTTTTACCGTGAATGGAAATATATTTGTGAAATTCTCCGGAAAAACCACGACCTAAGATTTGACACTCGCTACAAAAAGTAGGTCCGCTTGTTTTGTGCAACTTGCTATTTTTATTTTATGTATTTAGAAATTTTTTTTTTACACTTAGTAATGTTATATTTAGAAACTACTACTCCAAAACAATATGAGTACTTTTGTCTTTTGTATTTGTTAGAGATAGTCGATCCCTGTGGAAACATTTAAATTTACTAGGTGTGAAGAAGCAGGTTAAGATCAATGTTCCGCTCAACCTGAGAGATCCGAATATTATTAATAATTTTTTTATTCATAATACTCCTAACATGAATCTTTCATCTTCATCACGGTGTGCTATCATACCGAGCTACCATAATATATCAGAAAAACTAAATTTTACTCTAGTGAGTACTGAAACGATTACGGAGATCATGAATAATATCAAATCAACTGCTTGTGGTAGTGATTGCATCGATATCAATATGTTAAGATTTTGCTCCCCATTTATTTTACCGTACATTACCCACATTATCAATTCTTGTATCCTAGACAGTGTAGACCCTGGTGCTGGAAAAACGCAGTTATTATTCCACTCCCTAAAACAAAAAATGTTCAGGGTCTCAAAGATTTAAGACCTATCAGTTTACTACCCACTTTATCAAAAATTTTTGAGCGATAAATGTGACGCGGGGATGATTTATTCATAAAATAATACCTAATTTCGTTAGTTTCAGATACCAACAGCGAGGGAGATCCATCCAGAAGACTCCGAGAAGCCACAACAACCCAGGAACCCGAGAACCACCAGAAAGGCATCCATGAAGGAAGTGGAACTCGAAGAAGAGGACCTTTCAAGAAGAGGCAGACAACCAACGCAGTATTAGACAGTTAGTCTTTGAGTTATCGTCAACCAAGTAACATAAACCAAGTAACCAACCAAGTAACAACAGCGCGTAGAGTGTTCGCGTGCAATTTTAGACCACTGTAATGAAGACAAGGATGGTGTATTGAGTCGAATTGTTACTGGAGACGAAGCTTGGGTTCATCATTATGAACCTGAGTCCAAACAAGACTCCATGCAGTGGCATAAAAAGGGCACAGCACCTCCCAAGAAATTTAAAGGGTCAAAATCAGCTGGGAAACTCATGGCAACGGTATTTTGGGACTCGGAAGGAATATTGTTGATTGATTATAAAGATAAAGATGTTTATATAGCCGGAGAATATTACGCTTCAATATTAGAGCGACTAAAAGAAGCCATTTAAGAGAAGAGACGGGGAAAATTGACGAAAGGTGTGCTGCTTTTGCACGACAACGCGCGCGTCCACAAGAGCCGCGTTGCGTTAGCTGCCCTGCATAAGGTGGGCTTCGAAATTGTGAATCACCCACCCTACAGCCCAGACCTGGCCCCGAGTGATTATTACCTGTTTCCGAAAATGAAAAAAGAGCTGCGGGGTAAAAAATTTACTGCCGATGATGAAGTCAAGGAGGCAGTTTCGGCGTATTTTGCAGATAAAGAGAAATCATTTTTTTATGAGGGTATAAATAAATTAATTGAAAGATGTGAAAAATGTATCCGTCTTGCAGGTGAATATATTGAAAAAGAAAAATAATTTGGTTTTTTTATTTCCACCCCTTATCCCCCATTCCGCGAATATAAAAACGCTCCCTCGTATCTAGTGGAAATTTAGTGATTTCTTATCATTATTATTCTTTATGTATACAACCTTGAATTATAACTTGCTGGTGAATGCACAATAAAGACATTTATTATTATTATTATTATTATTATTATTATTATTATTATTATTATTATTATTAAGAGAGCAATTAGGAATAGAACCAGTTGTCAAAAAAATTGAAAAGAGCCAGCTGAGGTTAAGAAAATATAGGAATCACGGGTACCAACTAAGAGATCGAGAAGAAGACCAATCAAGACATGGAACCAAAATGTGGACAAATTTCTAGAAGAGCCTGGCAAAAAAATCGATTCTACACTTAGATATTGAATCAATGCACATTAAAATTTAATTTACATAATTTTGTCAACGACTAAAATAACTCAAATTTCTCCGGAGCGTTACTCCATGTAGGTTCTCCCAAATATTTTTCTACATTTGTGTAATCACATTCACCTTACTATTACGTACAAACAAAGCGAGTACCTGCATTCCCAAAATAAATTCCACCTTCCTATTTCGGTCACCAGCTATACAGAGCTACCGGGCACATAATATATACAAGAGAAGCGTTACAAGACGCAGGACCTGGTCTGACTAAATAGACAGCCTGAGGGTACGGGCATACAAAGTCCCAGCTTCAATTCCACATCTCCTCCTGTATAAGTCGTAGTAGTAGTAGTCGTCGTATAAGCGTATATACACACAAATGACAAAACCTACAACGTACCCTCAGCCTTTTCGGAATGCTTTAATTATTGATAAGACCAAAAAGCTGTGACATTTCGGAAGTTTCGCCCTTTAATAATGAAGTGGCACCCAGGCGTCGTACTACGCACTATACGAGAGACGGACTTGGGTGAAGCGAACGAACGACGACGTCGGATTGTTTGCGTGTGCGTGCGTGGGTGGTTCGCCCTCAGAATACAGTCGAAGTCGGATCTCCCCCTTCCTGCTGATGTTTTGCCCGCACTGTTTTCGGTGCGGCTGAGTAGAGCGACGCGTCAACAACCGATACATTTGAAATTATTTAATACACAACACCTGCCGGTGCGACAGGCCCGATGAAATATTCAATCGTTTTAAAATCAAAAACCTTGTATTGTACTGACAGCGACTGTTCGGAATGATTACGTCCTATCTGTTTTGATTTGGACCGGATCGGTCGTTGTGATGTCGGATTGTATCAAACTAATTTGTTCTTGTTTATTTAAATTATATTTTTTTTTATAAAATATTAAGTCATACAAGAATGTATAATCATTTAGGGGGTCTGAAAAATCCGTTACACCACCGAAAGATACGCTAAATTTGATTTCGATAATAGATAGAGATAGGTATACGGATTGAACCTTCAACGAATTCTTCTTCGGTAATTTCCTTAACAATAACCAACGTATTTAAAGTGGAGGTATACAAGTATGTATATTGCGTATTGTGGAAGGGTTAGAGAGACTTAAAGAAGCTCTGATTCGCCCCTCATATCGTTACCATGAGATTTATTGGCTCACGCATAATGCTATAGCGTAGCTTCTGTTGAGGGAATGCTAGGTAGTGTTACCGAAAAATCAGTTATGTATGAAAATAGGTTTAGTTTGATAAGCTGTGTTAGTATTAGGGATAGGTGAATATAGATGTGATTTATTTAGATTATTTATTGAAGTGATCGATATTACTCCGTTAGAATTGAATATTCGCTTCGAAGGGGTTGATTCAGTTTGAAATATTTTATACTGTGGGAAAGTTATCATAAGTGGAAATGTATTTGTTGTAAAGAAACCAAAGCAGTCAGATTTTAATTCAGAAAATTTTGTACAGATCAATTAATAAAATCACTGCAGACAATGAGCATCAAAATAAGCTGGCTACTTTTCAAATATTAAACTTAGAATCTAATAAATAAAATAGCTTCTTAGAGACGCCAACGTTAATGACTCCAAGAATAGAAGATTGTTATGCCAAAGTCAAGTTTTTCCATCATCCCGTTAATACCGTAGCCTACTTTTATTATTCTCTGCACAGTGAACTAGGTTTAGTAGCCTCTCTGGTAAATATTTTTCCGGTAGTTTTACCGATAGATTTCTTGCTCATAGCCGTAGCAGTTTGGTTCAGGTCTAGTAAATGTTGTTTCAGAATCCTTTCTTGCCAGATTTTTTGCTATTTCATTGCCTACACATGTTACAAAATATCGACAATGACTAGCTGTAGCATCAGCAATGAAGAAATATCTGACCATTACACTGACTAGAGAACAAACTTTGCCTGGGATATCTCTTAAACACTGGGTAAGATAGGGTTTTGAAATAAAGAGATAACTGATTATATGATCTCTGATCTCTTAAACAATGCAGTACGATGCAGCGGCGGCTTAATGAGACCCCTACTCCGGACATTCAGATGATGTTCACTGCTTCACCAACATCAGCAACGTCAAAACAATATTCCAGTAACGAGTCATCAGCATACGTATGCACCGTGCCGTAATGTAATGATTTAAATAAATCACATGTGTAGATAGAAAATAATCTATCACACAAATAACTACAAAGAAAGTTAATAGGGCTGGGTTTTAGACCAATGTAGTGCAGAATGGATAGCATTACACGATGGTTTATTGTATCGAATGCTTTGCTAAAATCTAATAAAAGTAAAAGAGTTAATTTATTGCGGTCAATAGAAGTAATAATATTATCGGTTAGATTTAGTAAAGAGGTTGTGGTGCTATGGCCTGGGCGAAATCCAGACTGGTATTCTGGTAGTATGTTATACTGCTCCAGGTGTTCTCTGAGTTGAGAATCCAGAACCTTTTCAACTATCTTGGAGAAAGTGGGCAATAAGCTAATAGGTCTGAGGTCGTTAAGCTCAACAGGGCTGCTAATTTTAGGTACCTATAGGAATGACGATAGCGGTTTTCCAACTAACTGGAAATTTTTGTTTTGAGATACAAGTGTTAATTATGTGAATGATGTATTTCAATATAAATGGACAGCACAATCTAATCATATCCACGCTCACTCCGTCGCAGCTGGAGGACCTAGTGTGCATACTGGCGATTATCTTATATATAGTATCAGGATTAGTTAATTTATATTCAAACACTGATCCAATATTATCCTTAGTACAGCTAGAGTAGTAATGCAGCGATTCTCTATGATTCGAATTAACGTGAGGAATATTAGTGACAAAATGCTGATTTAAATTATGAACGTTGGTGAGGTGATGAGGAATAGAGGAGGTGCTGGAACAATTTAATTTAAGAGATCTAAGGTCTCACCAGGTAATTTTGCTGTTACCACTGTTGACAATGTGAAAACAAAGTTGCATTGGGCTGGGTACCAGGACACACTGGAATCAGTGGCAATGAGAAAGCTAATCTATTAGCAAAGGAGGCCGCCACAACATCGTTTGTGGGACCGGAACCATTCTGTGGAATAGGGATGAGCACCTATAAGAAAGAACTTAAAGACAGGGAAGAGGACGTCACAGCTGCCCTCTGGCACAATCTTCCTGGTCTGAGACATTCCAAGGTATTCCTTGGAAATTTCAACAAGCAGAAAGCAAAAACCATGCTAGAGCTAAACAGGAACAGATTACGCATTCTCACAGGTTTCCTTACAGGGCATTGTCACCTCGGGGAGCACATGAAGAGAATAGGTCTGAAACAGAATAGCGACTGCAGGTTCTGCGGGGCGGAAGATGAAAGTCCGGAGCACCTGATATCCAACTGCACAGCAATTGAAGAAATTTGTGCCAACTATCTTGGCAAAGGCGTTATAGACGAGGAAGAAAGACCCTCTCTGAAACCATCACATTTGTTACAGTTTATTAAAGCTCTCAGGCTGGATGGGGAGCTGTGACTGCGGGCAAAACCCAGCAGCTTACACCTCATGTAAGGGGGCACAATAGACCCACGGTCGCGGTGCAATATCACCCTTATATCTAAATCTAAATCTAATAGGTGCATGAATATCGAACAAGGCGATAATATGGTTAGTGAGAAACTCAATTTTATCCTCAATATCATTCATGTATAGGATGTGATGCAGTGGCAAACACCCCAAGTGATCAGAGAAAACGTCAAAGTCAAAATATATTTGAAATCACGATAGGTGCGAAGACTGGGCTAGGCTTTGGGTGAGTTAACCAACCAGTCACAGTAGACTAATTCTTGATCAGATACATGAATGTCACACAGACCAATACTCGATACTAGCGATGCGTCCGAAGCTATGACCCTGGTAGGCTCCGTAACAAGTTGAGAAATTCCTAGAGAGTCAAACATGGATGATAAATAAATAAATTGTGGGGAGTTGAGAGTGAGCATGTCAATGATTAAATCACCAACGCAAAGTAAGGAATCTGAGAGTAAAGTACACATTGATAAAGAATCCGGTGCTCCGGTACCCACATCAAAGTGATTTTGTTGCGTTTGGTCAGGGTTCTTAGGTTTTCTAGGCATTCTTAAGCTTGGCTATCCGATAAGATATGAACCAGCTGATCTTTACGTTGTCTTTCCATTGTCCTTCGGGCACATGTTTCTATTACTAGTACTTCCGCCTGATGTACAGTGATTAAGTTGGACTTTTACTAATAAAGTTTTAATTAACGGGTCGATGGCCGAGTGGTTAGGCGGCTGACTATTGTTGTGAGAGAACGATAGGTGCCGGGGTTCAATTCTCTGGAGGGACGGTGACATTTTTTCAGAGAGTTTAATCCCGGATCGACTTGCCATTCGCTGTTGGGAGCAAAGTGATTAACAGCGCGGCATCATAAAAGGCGATATGATGCTGTCACAAAGCCATTTAAACACAACTTACACACACTAAAACTACACCGCAAGAGTTGCAGTGATAGCCAGACAAGTAATACAGCTTACGGAGTCACTGCAACTAAGCACCCACCACACATTAAAAAAAAAAAAAAAAAAAAATTGTCAGAAATATGCACCTTAGATTAGTCTTACTTGAGATAGAGTTCAAATGCGCCAATAGTTCGTGTCTAGTCTAGTGTTATGTTCAACAACAATGATTCCTCTAAATACTGTGTTTAGAAACTGATCAACAATATAAAGGATGCGCAGAAATCTTCTCAAATTTTAGGAATTCAAGTAGGTTAACCTCGACTCAAAGGTACATGCTCCTAAAGCCTTTCGCGCTGCTTGACTGTCTGAGAAAATGTAAATGCGTGCACCTTGGTAACGTCTTTTCAAACATTCCTGGGTACATTGTTCAATGGCATGTATTTCAGCCTGAAAATGGTTGGCCTTGTACTCAAGGCCACCCAGGCATTGCATCTCGGCCCATACATACCTATTCCCACTCCTGTCTTTGTTTTGGATCCGTCCGTATACCAGCGTATGGACGGGTTCTGTAGTCTTTTAGTTTCGCCAGCTCTTCCAGTTCTTTTAGAATTTGAAGATGGTCTACTAGATCTCCTGCTTTGAAGAACATGTTCTGTTCCAGCCTGATGGAGCCCATCATCGCTTCAGATCGATTAGGGCTTCCATCGCCGCGGTTGGACAGGATCGCATAGCGCCTGTTATGCCTACACAAGCAAGATGCTGTATTTTTTTTTAGCAAGTTTTGTCCTTGCTTTTCTTTTGTTTTTGGCCACCATACTAATGATGCGTCTGTGACCATAGGTCTGACTACAGCCATGTAGGTCCAAGGGATCATTTTAGGCTTAAGACCACAGGTTTTGGAGGAGAGTGAGGGAGAGATGAGTGTTCCAGGTAAGTTTTTGGTCTAAGAAAATATTTTACTTCACTAGAGAATTCAAGCTGCGTTTCTCCTAGTGTAGGTGTGACTAGGCATAGCTTCGTTCTTTTAGTGAATGGTGGATTGATGTTCAGGCGCTCCTGCAAGCACCATGACCAGGTTACGTTGAGGGCATTCTGCATCCCTTCATGGCTAAAACTTTTTCAGTAAAGTCGATTATGTTTGCAGATATGATTCTGCTTTTAAGCACTGACTCTATCCATCTTACGACGGCGGCTTCAACGCCCATGTTCTCTGCTGCATTTTTAATTGAAACAAATGAGGTGTTATCAAATGCTCCCTCTATGTCAATAAATGCACACAGAGCACTTTCTTTATCCACAATAAATAGGTTGAAGTAGCCCAAAAGTTAAATTTGGTACAAATATTTTGTAAAGCGAATTTAAAAATTTTGCAATTTCAAAATAGCGAAAGTTGCCATCATTACACATCTTCATTTTATTTAAAGGATAAATAAAACTTGGTTTCCGTAAAGAAATTTTTTGGTTTTGTTTTATATCTCCGAATTGTATTCATAAGAATAAATTAAATTATGACTGTAGTGTCTGTGAAGAAAAGAAATACCTCTTCTTTGATTCTCTGGAATGTTGTTAATAAAGAACTCATTGATTGCATTTATGACGGTCATCAAATGAGACATATTTGCCTTAGTGTTCTTTCTGAATTTCAACTCAAGATAGTGTAATTGCTTGAATAATTTTTCGAAGATGAAGTTGTAAAATTACGAAATAATTTAAAATAGTCAAAATGCGCAAGTTTTGGTTCTTCATACAACACTTCATTTAACATATTCTAAACATAATAATTTTCTAGTTCACATTTATGAAATCCTTCCAGTTCATCAGTATCAGTATCATCTGCCATCTTCGTTCATGTAATCCTCCCTTCCCAGAATATCTAGTAGACCATGTCTTTGATCTTTAATGGATATTTTCGATTTAATATGCCATTGGACTTTTATAATAATAATAATAATAATATATTTAGCCCAACAGATTATACAATCCAATTATAGGACATAACTAAATTATAACGTGTTCCTGATATACATAATTCATTCTTAAAGCTAACAAAATATATTCTAAATAGATAAATGTATCAATGTGTATCAATCAATCACAAATAATCATATGATAGAGATGATGTTCAATTTTACCTACATCTAAAATAAAATTCTTTCAACTAGCAAACTCATTACATATATACACTAATATTAAGTAATTAATTAATTATATATAGTGAAGGTTGGTGGTACACTCATTTAGTAGTGTCGCCAATGAATCAAAATTAATATCAAGGGAAGTATTCGATGAAGTATTATAATACATACAGATTTTATAGAGAGGCGACTTAATCATCATGTTAGTATTCGGTTTATTGCAGTAAAACACCGCTGATGATCTAGAACCTGAACGAGGCACGACAAAGTTAACTTGTTCTAAAAGTTTTGGAGAGTCTAAGTGATGGTTGACTAGGTCATATAAAAATTTCATGCCTGCGTGATTACGACGAAGTTCCAAAGAATCAACCTTATATAAATTGAGCAACGTACCATGGCTAAAATTCTGAACAGGATACTCTGAGGTGTCTTTAAAGTATAAGTATTTCAAGAATCGTCTTTGGACTTGTTCAATTGTGTTGATATGACGATTGTAGATTGGTGACCATACTAGTGACGCGTACTCCAGCTTAGAACGGACGAATGAAGAATACAAAGGCAAGATAGAGTTTGAGGACATGAAGTTACGTGTTGTTCTTATGATGAAGCCCAACATGCGCAAGGATGAGGCAGCCATAGTATTGATGTGCTCGACAAATGTAAGTTGAGAGTCAAAAATAATGCCTAAATCTCTCATAGACTGAGTACGTTGAATGCTTTCTTTGTTATATGTGTAGTTGTAAGTAAAGTTACTTGTTTTACGCGAGAAGCTCATACACCTACATTTAGCGACGTTCATCGTTAGTTTGTTTCTAGTGCACCAAATCTGCACCACCTCAATTTCATTCTGAAGCGATATACAATCATCAATGGTGTTGATTGCAGCATATAACTTTAAATCATCGGCAAAGAGTAATTTTAAACAATTAAGCGTTGGGTCGTTAATAAACAAGAGAAATAATAAAGGACCTAAATTAGTTCCTTGCGGAACACCTGAGGATGGTGCAAAACTATTGGAAATGTGACCTTTGTAAGCTACGTAGTGATTACGATTGGTTAGGTAAGACTTGAAGAATGTAACTAGTGATGAGGAAAAGCCAAGAGCATCCAGTTTAATTAACAGTAGAGAATGGTCAATGTGGTCTAAAGCTTTTGCCAGATCGGTGTAAATAACGTCGACTTGTGTACTATTATCGAGTTTCTCAGATATGTATTGGGTAATAGTAGTTAAGTTGGTGATGGTGGATCGCCTAGCCACAAAATCGTGTTGATCATGAGATATTAAAGTTTGGACCTGATCGTAGATAATCTTATATAAACAAGATTCAACTACTTTGGCTATGTTGTTAATAATAGCTATAGGTCTATAGTTTTCCACAAAGTGATGATCACCTTTCTTATAAACAGGAGTAAGTCTAGCAGATTTCCAGAGATCGGGGAAAGTACAAGTCTTGAGCGACAAGTTGAATAAACAGCTTAATGGATACGAGAAAACAGCAGCACAGTCTTTTAAAATAAATGCAGGAATGCGATCGTAACTAACGGTAAAATTAGCTTTCAATTTCTTAAGCGCTTGAAATACCTCGATTTCAGATATAGATCCTACATCAATTAACGAATTGCATGACAAAATAGAGGATTCTAATGGCAATTTAGAAGATGAACTTGGAATATAAGTAGATTGGAAATATTCTTGAAAGCCATTAACTATAGATTGTGGATCAACAAATGTATTGCCATTTGCACTCCCAACTGAGTTCGGAATATCCACATTACTCTTTCTCGAACGTGCATACTGCCAAAATTGACGCAGGTCAGTCTTGATAATATTTTCCATGTTGGAACAATAATTATTGAATAATATGGTAGAATTACGTTTTATCTTCCTCCTTAAATCCTTATATAAGGAGAGATCTTTAACTGATTTAGTTCTACTGTATTTTCGGCGTTAAACCAAACAGGATAGGATGAGTTGTTGTAATTTTTTAGGGGAATATACAATTCAATACAGTCGTACAAAACATTATAAAATGCTTTTATTGATGTTATAATCTTATTTATTAGAAATGCTGGTGCAATGAGAGCATTTATAATGTGTCTAAAAACTGTCTAATACTGGTGCCCCGCAGGGTTCAACTCCGGAATCCTTATTGTACAGCTTGAAGCTGTAAATTTATTATTCATTTATTTAAGATTGCCTCACAATTGCTAAATTAAACTTCAGCTATAATTTTTGACAGAAAAAATGATATACAATTCTACTAACAATATGGTAACAAATAAGGGCTAAGACTAGACATGCTGTATTGGATATACAGTATGGTGGTCAAGCCAGCAATGACGTATACAGCTTTGGTACGATGGACAATGACGTATCAAAGAAACGCCATTCAAATGCTGAGCAAGGACGCCGACTGCAGCTATGGAGGTGCTTTTGGACTTGCCACCGTTGCAATTGGTTGGGGGGCATACAGGCTGCAACACACAACGTCTCCTAAAGGGGTCAAAACAAAACATATGTTTATAACCGAGTATGACCGATTTACCACCATACTTTCTTGCTTTTTGGTTTTGTTTTGTGTGTACTGTTTTAAGAGAGAGACTCCTCCACTTAAAAAGAATGTTGAGCACTATTAAGTCTCTTTAAAATCTCATCATATGAATCGTAATTTAATTATTTGAAAATACATTGCGTTATTTTCGTATAAAAGATGACAAAAACATTAAAGAACGTCCTGTACATACATCACCCAGATAGGATATTTTCAATTTTCCTCAGCTCCCTCTCTACCTTTGCCAAAAACCGTGAAAATCCGTCCGGCCGACTATCACACAAAAGACAAAGAACGCCGCCAACTGAAGTGCGTTCCGTTAAAATCGCCGCTTGCAGGCCGTTACCGGAGAGAAAATGCGAGATGAGGCGCGCTCGAGGAGCACTGGAGTGGGTTAATTGGATTTCTATCGGAAGGTGACCTCGGGTCAACAGCACACTGACTCGCATCACTCTCGCCGGGCAGCGTCCCGAAACAAGACACACACAAGAGGTGGTGGGCTTCCCCTTACGCATATACGCAAGAGCCTATGCCCGGCTATGAACAATACACCGAATAGGTTTCGGGGGGAGGAAATTGACGCGGGGGGATAAGCGGGTGGAGACATGCGTGTGTGCTCCTCTTACCCAGATACGATACGCGTGTGAAGGGATTAACGCGCAATTCCACCTTTCTGATTGGATTTTAATTGATCGGGATTTCGGTGCGGGTATTTGCCGGCCTTATTATAAACAACCCGAGAACTTATCCTTCATTAATAACGTTTGTTGGTAACGTGGAGGAGCTGCTTCGTCGCTGGGTGCTCGGTTTATATCCTCTCCTGTGATCTATTGAAAGTGATGTTATCGGATGATGCGTGCAGTGATTGGATCTGCTCTTCCAAATTTGCCTCTTCTCTATTATCTAGCATGGTTGTTGAATGTGTCATTTTATTATAATAAAATAATAATAAAAAATTAATTCACTATAAAAAAAAAAGAAGAGGGAATATATATTATACAGATCCGGACCTGCGTCAGGGGAGTACGTTAAAAGAAAAATAAACAGGGTCGGTAACATGCGTTTATACGACGTCATAAAAAACTATTTTATGGCTTCTGCCCTCCGTGGATCGGTACAGCCGGACATTAATCAGAGAGGTCAGTTGCGCCTTTCGGGATGAGGTGGCGTCCACATTGAAAGGACCGTGTTGGCCCCCGTGAGTTTTGACGTGTTGCTAGTCACCGCCGCCGTCGCCGGGCGCCTCTTTCCTTATTGACGACGCTGTCTTCTTTTAAATGCTTGGGATGGATTTACGGCCCGTAGTAAAAAACTATATATATATTTAGGGGAGAATGTTGCCGCATCAAACGCTTAAATCGTAAAACATAAGTAATACCGCTAATTTTGTTTTTTTTTTGGGAAATTAAATAAGTTTAGATTTCCTGGAGCAAGACTTATGGCCGTATCTTTTTTTTTCTATAGAACAGAAAAAGTTGTTAAAAAGTTATTTCCTGGCGTATTCTCTCTTTCAGATCATCAAGATTATTTGATCTATTCACACAAACTTTAGATTTTAAATAACCCGACAAAAAAATGTAAGGGGATTAATATAAGATTAAAAGGATCTCTGCGTCCAATCCATTTATTAGGGAAAGTTAAGTTAAGAAATTATCGAACTGGAATGGTAAAATGAGCAGGTGCCCCATCATGGTGGAACCATATATCATTGTGCGGATGAGGAAACACAACAGCTAAAGCGGCAATGACGATTTTTCAAACTAAAGAAACTCTCATTAATGTTCGTCATTTAAAGTTTGTTCAAAAAAATAAAGACTAAGAATTTGATTTTCGATCTGCTCTAACATTTATTTTTTGACGTTGCTGTGACAGTCTTGTGCTTGCCCAGTACCTGCAGTTTGGTTGCAATGTTCACGTGCCCGTAGCCTCATCACAAAAAAGATTTTCTTTGTTTTCTTTTTTTGATTATCAATCTGAATTGTCTGCTGTCTCTGTTAAATGATATCGAAGGCTTCCACGGTCTGAGAAGCCTTCGATGTCATTTGTCTGCTGTCTGTTTTTCGATCGAAATCGTCTTCTATTAATTCATGTATTAATTGATCCTTATAAGGATAATATTTATTTATTCGCAGTATTTTTGATATGGAACTCGTTCACATGTTACAATTCCCGGAGATTGTGGTTACATGGGGATCATTTAAATAAATATTTTTAACAGCTGTATGACTGATGGTATGTTTCCTCAGGAACTCAAAACAGCTAAAGTTGTACCTATATACAAAAAGGGAGATCTGAATGATCTACAAAACTATCGACCGATCTCGGTACTACCCACTATATCAGAAATATTTGAAACTATCATTAAAGACAGGCTAGTGAGCTACTTTGAATCTTTCCAACTCTTCAGTAGTGCACAACATGGATTCCGGAAACGAAAATCTACAGTATCGGCTATGTCAGGTTTGATTGATAGGATAACTCAAGCCTTCGATCAGAAACGAGATTTGCAATTGTTGTGCTGCGATTTGTCAAGAGCTTTCGACAGTGTAGAACATGAGATCCTACTATCAAAATTAAATGCATCTGGTATACGAGGGACCGCTAACGATCTAATCAGGGATTTCCTACGAAACAGAGAACAGACAGTAACGTGGAAAGGACATATGTCGAAGAAAACATACATAAAACACGGTATACCTCAGGGATCGATCCTTGGCCCGATTTTGTTCATCATCTATATAAATGATCTTCCCTTATCTATAAGTGGATGCACGACATTTGTGTATGCGGATGATACTACGTTTTTACTGGAGAATGAACGGGGAGATGTACTTAAGGACGAGGCGGATCGTGTCATGGCAGAGGCAAATGAATGGTGTAAGGCTAACAGAGTCAAGCCACTCCGTGAATTTCCTGGGTCTTCGTATATCGTGCAATCTATCTTGGCGAGATCACGTCGACCATCTGCAGAAATAGTTATCAAAATCAATATATGCTATCAGGCGCATTAAACAACTAGCTGGCCAAGAAGCTGCAAGAACTGCTTGCTTTGGATTGTTCCAGAGTAGAGCATCGTATGGCATACTTTTGTGGGGCGATTCCGCTGACTCTGGACGAATTTTTCTACAACAGAAACAGGCTGTAAGAGCAATTGCGAGTGTAAAACCAACTGAAAGCTGTAGAAACTTGTTTAAAAAATACAAAATACTTACCATACCATCCTGTTTTATGCTCGAGTGCCTGTTGTGTGTTCACACAAGTCTTGGTGCTTTCAATACACACGAAGATCTGCACAATTATGATACGAGGCGCATCACCGCCTGAACAAAACACGAGTAGGAGTTAACTACCATGGCGTAAAATTTTATAATCAACTCCCCATGGAAGTAAAATGTCTGCATCATGTAGCATTTAAGTCGTGGCTGTACAAATTTTTACACACTTATATATTTTATTCTTTTGACGAATTCTTTTGATTGAACTTGTACAGATATTGTAAAAAGAGATCTCAATAAATCAAATCAAAATCAAAACATTTACAGTTTTTTACTAAAATGTCTAGTTGAGAATGTTCTGCGTTTGCTGATTTTCCTTTAAGTAAATTCCTAACGTGGCCGTAATCAGCAAATTCCAATTCAATTAAAAATGGATTAATTCGAAGATAAAATTTCCCACACCAGATTGTTTTCATTGGTTAAAAAAAAAAGTTCAAGATGTATTTGTTCAATTTACGATTTTTTTCAGTACCTACTTGTGCGCTGATTTGAGACATACATATGGTATGTTACACAAAAAAAAAAGTGACAACATACAGGATGTTTCATAAAAAACTGTGATGGCTGGATATGTTTTTCCTTAGACACCCTGTATAAAAATTTTTATGTTAAAAAAATTCACAACTAAAAATACAAATCGACGTGTCCGAGCGTTTTCTGCAATTATCTAGATTTTAAATGAATTTTTTCCTTTCAACATTGACGCGCTGTATATAAAAGCCAAACATTAGCTTCGAATAATGCTAAATTGATAAGTTGGGATTGATATAACCTGGGAAACGGTTGAGAATCCACGGCCTGCGGTTTAAAATAGTATATTAAAGTATGAGTGGCTAATAGGGTCATTAAAACACGCGCGATTAAAATAAATATAGCAGGTGTTTTAATGACCAGTTATCCACGAATACTTTATACGAATTTTTTTTATTGGTGTATTTTAAAATCATTATTGGTTTCAATACTAAAAATAGAAATACGAATTAAATCATGTAAAATTTTTGTGATGAGATGTGACATTAGTACACCATTGGTTGCCATGGAAATAAGTAAAATAAAACTAATTTATAGACAGTCTGTCACAGCGGTCATTGGTGTATCTGATTTAAAAAACCGAGGATTTAATCTTTCAAATAATATCAATTGCACGTTTCACATTCATTTAAAGTAAGTTTTTTCGATAAAATTATTATAAAATATCTCATTACAGTTTTGACACATTTATTAATAACTTTTTATTTTTAAAAGGTTGTTTTGTCAGATCAACTAGTTGACATTTATACTTGTCTTAGTTTTGAATTGTTAGTGAACATTGTTGTCATTTTTCGATTTGAATATTCTTCGTGCAAATGTACTGTTTTTTAACAGGTGCAACTGCAAATTCGATCATGAAAAGAACTTTTCAAAAATGATAGAATAACCTTGGGGATTACTTAGCTAACTTAAACCTAAAGTTTTTCCCAAGGCCGTATTGAGTCATGAGATTAAAGTTGATGTTCTGGACGTATTCATCAAATGATTCACAAAGATTTTAAGTTAAGAGTTTATCACAATCGTTAGATCTCATTTCTGCAGCCTGTTGGGTGAATGTAAAAACCTATAAGGGCCGAGCATATCTTTTGCAATATAACATCAGCAATTCTGTTAATTATAATTTTTTTATTAATCGATTCCTAGGTTTTTTTTTACCCAAGAGGGACAGTATCCTTTATGGACAGTGTGTGGGACTCCAGTACTGTTTACCCACTAAAACCTCCTGCATCTGTAGCCACGACCGCACCCAGGACCCAGGTCTGGGAGACATAACTTCAGGTGCGACCGGCCGGCTATCTCTGTTCATCTAGCCTAGCTCCTTCCTGCCTCATTCTCTCGTCCATTTCCTTTTGATTCATGATTACAGAGATCATTTCATAGATGGATTTCCAGTTACCTGGCGTCGCTATCATCATGGCTATCAGGTTCTCCGGCGTCAATGTATCTCCCGCCTTTGCATAGGTGGCCATTCTCACTTGATCCCACCTCACAAAGACAAAGATGCTCCACCGTATCCACCATCCCGCAATAAATAGACGAATCGGTACTGTCCTTTCTAAACCTTTTGGCATAGGATCTGTACACACCGTGCCCCGTTAATGCCTGTGTTAAGTAGTAATCCAGGTGCCTATGTCTGCAGTTTATCCAAGAGCTAATATCCGCTATTAACCTTTTTGTCCACTGCGCGACGTCCTTGTTCCATCTTTCCTGGCAGCTGCTAATCGTATCATTTCTCGCTCCAGCCTTTGACATGTGTTCTGCCCTATGCTTGTGTAGGAGAGTTCTATCATGAATCAGGAGATCAATGGGAATCACTCCAGTAACCACCTGCAGCGCCTTTCCCGAGGCAGTCCTGTAAGCAGATGCCACACGAAGGAGCGTATTTCTTTGAAGCCGTTGTAGCTGTTTGTTGTATTTCTGAATATCAACAGCCTTTCCCCACACTGAGGCCCCATACAATATGATATTATTCGCCGCACTACACATGAAGGCACGTTTTTGGCTGCCAGGTCCCCCAATGTTGGGCATCAACCGCGTTAGTCTGCAGAGCTTCTTCTCTACCTTCGTAACAACCATCCCCACATGTCGTCCAAACCTCATTTTGTCATCCACTGCCTCGATTTTTTCTGGTGCTAGAGGCATTTTGTGCTGCGAAATTCAGTTACTAATTAGCGCAAGGCACTCGTTTACTCTGTTCATTAAAAGGTGTTCATCACTCGCGCCCACAACCAGACCTAGATCATCTGCATATGCTACAGTGACTGCATGTGTGGGTAGATCTACGGATAATATATCGTCATACAGGATGTTCCATAGTGTGGGTCCGAGCACCGATCCTTGCGGGACTCCTATATTACTCCCCAGAGTGTCATTGTGGTCTAATAAGATCTTCCTGTTGGACAAGTAGCTCGTTACAAATTGTATGAGGTAGTTCGACATTTTCCGTTCTTCCAGTTTTATAACTATTAAATCATGTCTAGTCAAGTTAAATGTATTTCTTACGTCAATTGTAATCAGGACGCACAATCTACTATTGTATTCCCTCACATGCTCAATCACTTTATTCACCGCATCTATGGTGGATTTGCCTTTGCAGAAATCATATTGATTCTTATGCAATCCTCCCCTCTCTTCTAGTTCTGCAACTAGCCTATTCCTTATGAGGGCTTCTAATAATTTGCCTATTATGCATTATTACCAAAAAATATCTAATTATTTTAAACGTTCTTGTATATTTGAGACAACTTATGGTTTAGACTCACTATCGCACTGTAAGAACTATTTTATTCCGACCCTATTTGGTCAATCGGACCGAGGGACTTAATATGAACTTTGAACGAATCAATGAAATTTTTATCAAAGTATTCGCATTGATATTTCTTATTTCTCTAACAATAGCATCTTGTAATTCTTCTAAATTATGTAAACGATTTTCAAAATTTTTATTTTTTAAATATCCAAACAGAAAGAAATCTAATAGTGTCAAATCAGGTAATCGTGCTGGCCAGACTCCTTTACTGATCGGAAGACTCCAAGAAGCTAACCCGTTAACACCCGAGGATGGCCAGAAGGACATCCGAAGAGGAAGTCAAGCTGGAAGAAGATGAGCTCACCTGTACATAGAAGAGGCCAGACAACCAACGCGATGGAATTAGGTTTTGCATTCGGAGGAGCGCTGACGGCACCTAGGAGATCGAAACTACGTCGTCTGCTTCTAATGCTTAATCTATTTTTATTGCATTCGATTGCAGGGCGAACGATACTAACGATACTGTCATATTTTGGGGCATAGTTGTGTCTTTTTAAACTTTGTAAACAAGGTACAGGTTTGTTTGTCTAATACCTATGCATAGACATTATTGCAATTATGCTACTTATATGACCAGATATGTACTAGATAGGCGTCTTTTGACGGATGTCGACGTCGTATCGGATCTCTTTATCGCGCAGCCAGACATCTCCGTCCGGCACAGTTTAGTGTGGCCGGTATCGTTGGACGTCGGGTTCGGACGTAATTGAAATTTTTATTTATTAGTTTCTGGGTCGTTTCCAGGGCCTTGAGACCTCACGACATGACATAAACTGTGCGATAAAACGACCATGTAAACACTCACGTTTGCACTTGATTATTTATTTTTTTCTTCTTCGTCTTCTTCTTGTTCTCGTGGATAGTTTCTTTCCTCCATCCTACGACCTTAAACGTATATATCGTATCTTATCTTCTTGTTGTTTATGGCTCTCTTTTATAATTTATTGTACATACATATATGTATGTTAGTGTATGTATGTACACATACATATATACATACTAGATGTTTGATTCGATGAAAGAAATTTTAATAAATAGATTTAATTACATGCGTTTCGATGTTTCCATCGAGGTAATCCAGCTTTAGCTACTCTCTCCAAAACGACGTCCTCTTACCAACTTCTTCCCGGCCCAACGCCACGACTAATATGCAAATAAATTCGCGAAATAACTCACCAGAAGAGAAGAGAGGAGTTACCATAACCGAAACACCACCGCAATAAATCTTGTATCTCTCGGCCAGAGAGAGAGAGAGAGGGAGAGTCCACAGGAAGGAGAAGGGAGTTCGTTAGTATGAATTGTCCTCGCGGTACACACGACCAATTTCCCTCCCCCTTTCGCCATCCCCCCTCGGCAGAACACCCTCTTCCGCTACAACAGTGAACGCGTACATCTACGAGGGGGGTCTCGCACACAAATACACTTTCATAATTAATTTACGACTGTGGAGGATTTGCATTCGCTTGGAACTTAACCTACTCGGACAACAGAGAAATTAAATTCCACCGGCTGTAATACAGTAGTTCTCGTAATGGGCATTTGCTTAACAAATAAATGCCCGAGCGGCGGGGAAACCCGGGACGAGGAAACTCTACGAACGCGCCGCCATCTAGCGGGCGTATGTAAATCGGACGGGAGTTACCCTGGGAACTTGCTTCTTCACCTTTAAATCGTGCCAAAGTGACCTCACATCTTGACCCTAAGCAACGAGGGGTGGAATAGGTGGTCAGTTTAGGGTGGGTGGTGGAAATTCGTAGCATTTAAATAAGGTGGGAATCTTCGACGTAAACCCAGGCCTGATACAACACTCACTGATGTGAAATAACAGGTGTAACTTCTACTACATCACTGTATCGCCCAATTGGTGCAGACCGTTAAGAGTTATGTAGTGTACGGTAGTTAGTTACAGCTCTATACACGGTTGTTCTGCTCGTGTTAGCTGCGCTTGTAGTTAATTTATGCATCGAGAGTTGCACAGACAGTTCATTATCTAAAGAGGAATTGTCTGTACAATCTATATCTGAAGTAATGTCTCCGTTTATCCATCATTGTTATTGTCACAATTCGAAGTGGATATTTTCATTTAAAGCAGCACTTTTTAATTTTTAAAGCTAAAGATCTTCGATTTTTTTAAGTTCAAATAGGTGCATAATTTAGAACGAAACTGGTGACAAATTTTTTGTCAATTACTGTACACGTGGTCGTATCTACATAAATGTACAGTAACAGTACTTGTATGCAAGTGCACTGGAATTCTAATGCATATGCGCTGTATATATTCATGTAGCTCTGCTGTTCACCATCTACCTAGTTTAATCCTAGTTTGTTTCTCTTGTTGCATGTAAATTAAGACGACGTTGCATTTTGATGCAATCTAGTAGTAGTACTGATGGATTTAACCTGGGAGATGTGATGTGCATTTAGATACTAACTACATAAGTGCCGTGTTTGATCTTTATACAAGAGTAATAACAAAATTTTGTTCGAATACAGAAAGTTCTAAGGAAATTAAAATGAATGTAAGTTATCATTAATTTTATGCACCAGCTTGTTAAATACTTTTGTTTCAACCAACGACTAATTTTTCTATTTTCATTATTATAGTCGCAAAGGATTCTGATTCTAATAAAATATTCTGCAAAATTATGATGTTAAATTTAATTTTTTTATGGTAGTTCAGAAACAGTTGTGCTTTTGAAGGTTACACCAGTCTAGGCACTTCATAGCTCTAATCAAAACCTTTAAGATGCCAAAAAGTCCATTATCTTGATATCACATGCTTATGTTACAGTGTGGATCATTTACGTCAAACCTATATAGTCCACAAGTTCGATAACCAAATTCGATGGTAACAACAATATTCTTCATATTGATTACCCTATGTTAAGCTCCTGATATACAGCGTTAGTAAAAAGTCCCGGAACGGTCGAATAACTTTGTTATTTGAAAATTATGATTTCTGAAATTTGGTATGGGGGTATACTTAATATAAATGCATTTTATGCAATACAGTTTATATTTTTTCACTTCCGGTTTAATCGGCAATACGTCCAACTTTTTTGTTTTAAACGGAACGCGCAGATATTTTTAACACTTTTGAATGCAAAATAAAAAACTACGTTCAGGAAGTATTAAGATGTTTATTTTTATTCATAAGAAAACAGTTAAAAAATTAGTGTATAATAAGTGTCCTAAAACAGAAAAAACAAGGTACCTTTGAAAAACGTTGTTGTTTAGTGTTTGCATTCTTTTTGCCGTCACATTTGACAATTTTAAAAGCGTTTTAACTTTTGCATCGCTGTAAATTTACTTATTTTAGACATTGACACATTTGAAAATGGCAGTAAAACTTACTGAATCAGAACGAATTGAGATATTAATGATGCGTGGGTACGGTGATCGTCAACGTTCTTTTGAAGAGGTTCGTATTTTGTTTAATACTGTTTATCCGGATCGTCACATTAGTAAAAGTACGGTATGCCGAACAATTCAAAAGTTTGAAGTCTTTCTTCAGGTGAAGGATTTACCTAGAAGGGGCGTCCAACTGAAGATGATCCAGGTCGTAGACTAGATTTTTGCGAAACAATGACGGAATTGATCGAGCAGCAGCCTAATGTTTTAGATCACATCATTTTTTCAGATGAGGCAACGTTTTGTCTCAACGGCACTGTGAACAGACATAATTGTCGCTACTGGTCAATTGAAAATCCGCATTGGATTGCAGAAGTCCATACACAGCGTCCTCAAAAGGTGAATGTCTGGGCTGGTCTTGTTGGAAACAACATCATAGGATCATTTTTTATAAGAGGAAATTTAACTGGCAACGTTTACTTAAATTTATTGCGAAATGAGGTTGTTCCAGCACTTGCGGCCCTCTTTCCAAATGCAAACATAGGTGATCACCCTAATGCACATTTTTGGTTTCAACAAGATGGAGCTCCCCCCCATTTTGCCCATAATGTCCGCGATTATGAAATGAAATTTTTCCGTTACGTTGGATCGGACGTAGAGGAGCAATCGAATGGCCAGCACGTTCGCCAGCTCTCTTGCCATTAGATTTTTTCTTTTGGGGTCACTTGAAATGTCAAGTGTACAAAAATCGTCCCCATAATCTTGAACAATTGGAAGAGAGAATAGTTCAAGAAGCCAATCGCATCACTCCAGAACAAATACAAAATTCAATAAGAAATTTTACTGACCGTTTACATTTTTGTCAAATTATAAATGGAGAGCATTTTGAACAATTATTGTAATCGCAACCTGAATAGACAGGTATCTTGATTTTTCTGTATTAGGACACTCTTTAATTTTTTAACTGATTTCTTGTGAATAAAAATAAACATCTTAGTACTTCCTGAACGTAGCTTTTTATTTTGCATTCAAAAGTGTTAAAAAAATCTGGGCGTTCTACGTTTCTATTTTTTTCTTAGAGACCATTCCTAGATTTCAAAGTTTGTTGACTTTCTGCAAACTTAACTCATCCCCACTCTAATAAGTTTGCATTCGGATTTAATCCAATCTCTACCGGCGTGGTCCCGTTTTGCAATAACATGGGGAGTCGCCACAATACCCTAACTTTTCTAAATCTTTGGACAAGTAGTCTCTCGATTATTTCTTAAAAGCACGATTGGGGGTCACCAAAGAGTTGCACTTTGTATTAGTATCGGCTTCAATATTGTTTTAAACAGGAGCAGCATGTTTTCTACAGTGGTCCCTCTACTTAACAGCATACAGCGTACCCTTTTTACTGCTACGTACAATTACATATACCTAATGCATTTTATTCAATTCAGGTGGTGTCCTCAATCCTTGTTAGTTCATAATTGCTGGTATGTAGTGCCTCCTGTCATACATATGTAACAGCTCTAATGAAAGGGAGTTAATTTGTTGTAAAACAACAACACACACACAAAAGGCATTTATTCTGAGTTCTCTGAAGCTTTATCTAATGCGTTTTGGCCGCAGCTGGCCAACCAAGTACATTCTGTATGAGAATGGGTCTCAGTATGTTCTTATATATCCTGAGCTTTATTTCTTGGCCGTTTGTTTTTATTGTTGGTGGCTGTAGTCCTATTAATATTCTGGTTAATAGTCTCTCTGTGGATAAGCCTGGTGTCGATGTGTAGTCCCATGTATTTTATGGACTTGTTCGGTGCGATTGTATTATTCTTAATTTGGTTCGAGAAGGGATGTCGGAGGATCTATTAGTGGCCAGAGTATAGTCAGATTTAGTTGTCTTCAGGGTGAGTCTCCAGGAGGAGAAGAAGGACTTCATATGTGGGATGTGGTGGTTTAATTTTTAGACTTCAATTTCTGGATAAAAGGCAGGAACCTAGGGGCATTTCCAATCTTTGTTTTGAACGTTCTGTTTTGTAGGTAGCTCTCCGCCAAATCGCGTATGGCCTTAGGAAATCTGAGGCTTACCATTTTAACCACAGTCCCTCGTGCCAGATTCGATCGAACGCCGTCCCTGCATCTACAGTTAAAATGGCTTTGTGTTCCTAGAGATTTCCTGAATCCGAACTTGTGATTTTAGAAAATTCATCTCTTCTGCTTCTGTCACTTTCAGCAGTCACCAGCACATTTATTAGGAGGTTTGTCCAAAAGCTCAGCTCCTATCTTATATTTTATTTTTGAGACTATGTCAGCAGTAGCAGTATATAACACCTGGTTGCAAACATACAAACGATGCTTGTGACAAACGATTTTTTTCTTCTTCTTAATTTTAATCGTAAAATAAAAACAAAATCTCAAACTAAGTGATACTTGATCTTAGGGTGCTCAGGGGAAAAGTACGAGATCAAAGTTTGACTATAATTCTGAGCTTATTCAAACGAGATTTAGATGGTTATCACCATATATATATATAATCCAAAGTTCCCTTCTACCATAATTATGGTGTAGGGCGTTTCTCTTCTTTTAGCTTTTTAGAAACTTCTTCCATTCTTTTATATTTCTTGCCATGTTTTTCGCTTCCGTCTTGGTTTTGCCTTTCCTTTCCAATAACTCAGTGATAACATTGGCCCATGTCGCTCTCGGTCTTCCTCTTCTTTTATTTTTCATTATTCTTGCTTCCCATATTCTTCTTGTTTGTCTTGTATTCGCCATTCTATGTAAGTGTCCCCACCATCCTAACTGTCTTTCTTCAATATATTCTAACACATACTGTATTTTTAGATCTTGTCTTATTTCTAAGTTTTTTATTCTATCCATCTTCGTGATGCCTTTAACTCTTCTTAGATACCTCATTTCTGCTGCCTGTATTTTACTTTTCTGTCCCCTATTTAGCACCCAGGATTCACTTCCATTATTAAGTTTTGTTTCATGGGATATCTCTTTTCTATTAATAAACCTAATTCTCATACTGTAGTACAGCTTTGTTGCTTTTTCTATTCTCTGGTTAATCTCTGCTTCCTGTGATCCTTTCCCATCAATTTTTACTCCTAGGTATTGGAAAGTTCCCACCTGTTCTATTTCGGTTCCCTGTATTCTGATTTTCATGTCTTCTGCTTTGTCTCCCATCACCATAACTTTAGTTTTCTTTTTGTTAATTGTCATTCCACTTTCCTTTAGGGTTTTATTCCATGTTAGTAGGTTATGTTGTAGGTCTTCTTGGCTGCCGGCTATTATAACTACATCGTCTGCAAATGCCCATTCCGATATGGTTATCACCATACGATACCTAAAAGTATGAAATGAGATCTTTGGGGTGACCTCGAATTGCTAGTTTATAATTCTCAAAGTGAAGCAATTTTTCAAACACATTTCACAGTCAGTTAAAAACACTTCCATTTTGAACCATTGTTGGTTTCATACAAAGCTCACATTTAGTGTTATACTCACTGTCTTCATCAAATTTTATTAGAGGTTGAGAAATATATTTTTTTTTGACTTTTTCCTTAGCTCATTAGAAAAAAGATTCTCTTCTGCTTTGTTTCAATTTCAGCAGTGACCAATCGATCTAGTAGGGGGTCTATATTAAATTTCAGCTTCTCTCTTACAAAGGTTGTTGGTGATTGTTTGGATCACACCCATCAAATGCATGTTTAAAGGGGTTTTAATTCCTTTAAGTTGAAGTGATGAAAGCTGATCGGTATGGAAGAATGGAGAAATCTCAAACTAAATGGTGTTGGTCCTAAACTTGATCTTAGGATTACCTTAATTATAACAGGAAGAATGTTAGACCGAAATCTGAGTTCTGAGGATATAATCAAAATAAATTCGACGATTGCTAACCAAAATTATTTAAACGGCATTTAGATCGTTATCACCCTACGATACCTAAAAGTATTAGAAATATACAGTTACTGCCCTCATTTAAATATATCAATTACATCTACTTAACGTACTCTGAATTATTCAGGACAAAACTGATACAATCTAATAGGCACCCATCGGTAGGCATTTAACGAAATTGAAATGTAACGAAATTAAAACAGTTTCAACTTTAAAATCAGGTTTATCGCTTGCGATAAGGAAAGTTTTTTTTTTTTTTACAAAACGAAATAGGTAGACAATCGCACGAAACTCGCACAGTCGGTCGAGAAAACTAATCTTTTTATGTGTCATTAAATGCATGACCTAAATCAAACTTGGACATTTCCGATTGAGTTCCTCTACGAAATGGGAAGAAAGAAAAAAGAAACAACACCGGAATAAATAAGAAAATAGCATTGTCCGTCGGACTGCCCCGCAGGTAAGTTGTAAACATAAAAGGATTGTAACTGTAGATATATTTAGAGGCATAAATTTTAAATTTTATTGTTGCAGACCCGAGAAGGTGATGGTCAGAAAAACGTTAGACTGAAAAGTATTACGTTTGAATATGTAATATGTTTGTTGGAAAGTATCATGTGTAACGTATAAATTGTAGTTTGTTTTGCAGGTCAGTTTTGAAGTGTCCTTATGATGTTGTACGGGGTAGTTAGCTTTTGAATGGATGAAGAAATGGAATACGTTATAAATTAAGACCGTTCGTGTAAATTTCGCCGTTAATACTTTATTGTCTGTGTGTACAAGTCTTGTTAAAAGGACAGCTGGTATAATTGGGAACATAGTTTATTAGGATAAAACATACCATAAAGTATTTCTTGAGTTACTTTCCCTACATATCTAAACAGTTGTGATATTGACAACATTATGTCCCTACGATTTCTTTATGTTTAGAAATTTTGGCTGCATACTACATAATATAGACCATCACTGAGAAGCACATAGATACAAGAAGAGCAGTAGCAACTACTACCACCACATCAACGTATACACAACGTTGGTAATAACGCCGTGGTGGTAGGCTCGCTAGGCGTTCACATAGGGGGAGCAAGCAAGGCAGTAAAGATAAGGGGGTAATTACCCGCTGGACCACGGTCGTCTTTAATCAATAGCGTGCATGTATCGGTACGTACGTACGTGTGTTGGTGTGCATGCATGTGCGTGTGTACGTGTGTAAACGCGTCGCTTCTCCCCTTTTCTGCGGAACTGAGAGGTCCTTCGTATTACGTTGGTTACACGGCCCAACCACCCCCCCTTCGCCACCGCCGCGTCCCGCTCAGCCCCTACGCCGATTTCCAGGCGACACTAACTTCATTTGCATGCCCGGAGCGGCTCACCCGCCAGAGTGGAATATTGGATAGAGCGGATTCTCGGAGGAAAGACGAAGTTCGCGGGGGGGATGGTGTTGTAATAGGATGTATGGAGGAAGAGACTGGCCGAAACTAGAGGCAGTATAGCCATTGGTGATTTCTTTCTTAGAGCAGAACAAGGCGGTAAAATTTCTTTGGACATGTGTATAGAATAAATAATAAATCTGCTTTCAGCAAAATTGGTTGCCAATTTTTAGTAATTTAGGTTTATCATGAGTTAAGCGTTTAGTTCGGAGAACATCCTGATTTCCAAACTAGCAACACCTCTTCCCAAAATCAGGTATCCTCTGTTTTCCAAATATTTTTTTTCTAATCGTCTTAAGCTAAGGAAGACTGGTGAACCTGGAAGATATCTGAGCCATTCCCTAGACCACGAGGACATCCAAATTACGAATCTCAACAGCTCTTTCAGGATCTGAAGATTGAGTTAAGGATTATTTAAATTTTCTATTCTAACTTTCTACCTCTCGGCATATGACTAAACTTATAGCTTACAGAGGCAAACGTCATGATATCTCAGAACAACATATTCCATCAGTAAGAATTATGACCACTCGATCGATTCTTTCAGCGTTGTAAGCAATACTTCTCTTGTAAGTTTAATGTGCAAAGAGCATTTGATGCCCAATTTCTTCACAAATCTAATCTCACATCTCTTAGCTCATTAGCGGCCATCCTACATTGCTTCATCTGCTGTTGCTGGTACCAGCAAATTTTATAAAGGCTATTAACTAATCCACAAAGCTTACCAAGCCTTCCATTACTGTTTTAATAGGTCCTTCATAGATGCTACTGCATTCCCCATTCACTTGTGCTTTAACAGCAATTTCACCTCCATAATTCTTCAAGTTCGGGCATCATTCGAATTCCATTCCTTTTCACATTTACTAATTCTTTCAAAAATCAGAATTTTGTTGCAATTGGGTACAATTGCAGTTGCAGTAAACCATACATCTTCACCAACACATTTTTTCGTTACTGTCCAAACAAAGCTCACTTTGCTTTTGAAAAGTTTAATAATTGCTGTTTGTTTGGAAGCAAAGCACCAACTGATCTTTATTGATTGAATTTGTTGGATTGTCATCCAGAATGGTGCTAAAGCACAAGGAAGAGGGGGTTGGGATGGTGATAAAACGTAGGTTATGTGAGGTACATGCCTGGAGGCGCCCTTTTCAAGAATTTTCTTTTGTTTATATTTTAAATTAAAAGCATTTTTTAAACTGGACAATATTTACTTAATGAAGTGCGAAGACAAAAGCAACGTATGCAGAGAGGATGCCTCTTTATATGCTATTCATCGGAAAACATAGGTAAGCAAAAGAATTCCAATTGAACTGAAGTGAACATTGGACAACTGCGTCAAAAGAATGGTCAAGCATAGAGGGTTAAGCTTACAATTTTCTCATAATTGTGCAAAGAAATGGAAAGTGATAACGACACATTATTAACATGCATTGACTTGTTAGAGCTTTTAGAAATGTTGCAGGAGACTCTAGCAAGTTTCAGACAAGATTAGAGATTCAGTAGTTGCCAATAAAGGCTTGAAATTGCACTGAAACAGAGGTATCTGGCTAACTTTTAAAGTTCTATAAAAATTTTATTGCACTATGCCACGGTTTTCCGATTTACCAAAATTTGAAAAACAACATTTTTGTTGCAGCATAGGATTGATTATATTTTGATCATGTTTGATCATCAAATGATTTCTCCAAAATCTGAAAACCAGTCACAAAATAGGTAAGCAGTTAATACCTATGCGACTAGGAAGTTACACATAACATGGGGTTTCAGAAATTTTGAGGGGTGATCAAACGTTCTAAATGACGTAGCTTGTGGTTTCATGTCTCTAGAGCACACAAATTCATCCATCATCGTTTGATGACCTACCAGTTAATTTTTATTCAACTTTGAAGTTAGATGTAACAAGGTTCACAGCGTTTATTACACTTTAAGAGGTGGTCAGACACCAAAGAAGTTAGAACTTGCTTGTTAATTACTAAAATTTGAAAATCTTTGTTTAACCAGCCACTATTTAATTTTGATTCGACCTTAATATGACAGAGTTTGCAAAAATTATAACACTTTCATGAGTTTTGAGAGGTGGTCCAATCCTGAAAATGTTTCAGCTTGTTTTTTCATGTCTCTAGACTAGAAAAATTGAATTTTACCACTTGCTGGTTAATTTTTATATGACCTTGAAGTTAAATATAAGAGAGTTTTACAAAGGCCTTTAAAAGACGGCAACTGGGGAGTGGTCAAAAGATGATTGTCAATGTTAACATGCAGACAAAATTTACAGAAGGAACTAGCTTGAAGGAAGTCTCATTTTGTCATCACTTGATCGTTTCCAAAAATAAATCTGAAATCTGTCTATATCTGTGTTCAGTTGGATCCAATATGTTCGTTTTTCAAACAAAAATCTCTTTCAAGAAAAAGGAATTAATTTCAGAATTGCAATTGATCAAAATTTATTAGTTTGACCACCCACCAATTAACCAACGTTTTAGCCAGCATTTAGTAAAAATGTTCTATGATCAAATTATTTTGTTTAGGTGTTAACTAGAGAGTTTTTTGTCAATTTTGATATCGTTTGACGACCCACCAGTTAACTCTTATTCAACTTTGAAGTTAGATGTAGACGCAACGTTTATTACACCTTAAGAGGTAGTCAAACACCAAAGATGTTAGATGTTGTTTTTTTCATTACAGAAAATTGAAAATCATTGTTTGACCATCCTTTGGTTAATTTTTATTCGACCTTGAAGTTTCATATGACAGAGTTTCCAAAGTTCATAATATTTTCGTGGGCTTTGAGAGATGGTTAAACGCTGAAAATGTTTCTCAACTTGTGTTGTCATGTCTTTAGACTACAACAATCGAAAGATCATCGTTTAACCTCCCACCCCAAGTAACTTTTATTCGATCTTGAAATTGCATATAAGAGTCTCCAAAGTTCGTGACACTTTCACGGCCTTTGAAGTCAAGATGGTCAAGCGTCATAAATGTTAATTTTTATCCGACCTTGAAGTTAGATGTAATAAGGTTTCCAGAGCTTATCACACTTGTCAGAGACTTCGAAAGGTGGCCAAACACCAAAGATGTTAGCACTTCTGTCTTCATGACAAAAAAAATAAAACTCATTGCTCATGGTCACTCACTGATTCATGTTTATCATACTTCCACGGTTTATCACATTTGCCAGAGACTTGAAGAAGTGTTCAAACGCTAAAAATATTAGAATTTGTTTTATTATTACAAAAATTTGAATATTATTGTTTGACCACCTGCTGGTTAATTTTTATCTGACCTTGAAGTTAGATATAACAGAGTTTCCTAAGTTCATGACACTTTTTCGGGCTTTAAAAAACGGCAAAAATGTCACAATTTGTTTGGTGCTTTTGACCTTCAAAAAAAAATGAAAATCATCGTTTGACCACCCATTGGTTTATTTCTAATCGACCATCAAGTTTTTCGTATACCATGTAAAAAATGTTTCACGAATTGCCATGTGGGATGCATGTGTACCCCAATGCAATATTGTAGTTATTTATTTAATTAACATTTTAGTTCTATGTGTTTAACACTAGTACAAATTAAGAATACTTTAAAAAGAAATTTTGATTGTTATTGTTGATTGTTGTTTTTTTTAGTTATAATCTTACTGTGATTGTTACAAACAAATTTTGCACATTTATAGCATCTTGTCCGACTCTTTCTGTCTTTTGTTCTTTCGCAAATATAATATCGTCCTTGTTGATGTTGAGTTTCATTGGAATTCTGTGTAATAAGTGTATTAGTTTAGAAATAAATAAATGTCTTATACTTACAACTGCTTCTCTTTCCTCTTGAAAAAGTTCCTTTATAGTTGAAGCGATTTTTTTTTCTTGAAACGAAAAAAAATTTGCAGTCTAACACGAGCATGAGGTTTGATAAGGCCTCTTCCCAGTTCCACGTGTTATTTGTTTTAGTTCTCCATATCACAAAAGAACTCAAAGCAGCTATGTCAAGTAGGTTCAGAAATATAACTAGTAGCCATCGTCTTGTGGTTCGCTTTACAGAATACTCATTTACCATCTTGTCCATTGTGTCAACAGCATCTTTCGTACTGTTGTAGTGGAGGATTATATCAGGTTTATACTTGTGTTGTTCAGTAGCCATCTTGTCACTGTGATGTTCTGTACTCAGAAGAATTACAGCTTTGCCCTTTTTGGGCACCTACGACATGAGTGTGTAATTATCCCTATACGCAAACATTGAGGGAATCAACGGTTTATATGCTTTAGGCAAAAGTTTTTCAGGAATATAGGGTTTATTTTGTCGAATAGCTCCATACAATGTCAAATTTCTTTTAGTTAGTTCTTCTGCAAGTGAAAAAGATGTTAAAAAGTTGTCCATTGTGATACCATCCAGATTATCAGTTAAATCCAGCACAATCCTTTTAGCTTGGTCTTTTTCGGGTTTATTATTCTTTCTTCCTGTATATGCTTGTAATCTCATGGCATGAGTAGTCTCTATACTAACCATGGCCCACAATAGTCGTTGGAGGGCGATTTCCGAAAGTTCTGATGGAACAGATGCAAAGAGCTCTAAACACGGTGGACAGCTGGTGCAAACAAGAGCGGCTAGTAGTCAATGCTCAGAAAACACAAGTTGTCACGTTTACAAGAAAAAGATCGTTAGAGGGTCTGCAACCACTAGTAATAGGTGGGGAAAGAATACCACAGGCCAAAGAGACGAAATACCTAGGGGTATGGCTGGATCAAAGGCTCACGTGGAATACGCATATCCAAAAAATAACCAACAAAGCTACTATTGCCTTGGGCAGGTGCAGGAGGTTATGTGAAAAAAACTGGGGCCGTAGCCCCAAAATGACTCTGTGGCTGTATACCAGGATAATCAGACCCATGATAGCATACGGAGCTATAGCTTGGTGGCCAAAGGTGCGACAGGCGGGAGCGGCCAGAACGCTGGGTGGCGTACAAAGACTAGCGTGTCTGTGCGCCACAGGGGCAATGAGATCGACCCCCACAGCCGCAATGGAAGTCATTCTAAACCTGCCACCGCTACAAATCTTTATACAAGGAAGCGCTAGATCTGCAGCTTACAGACTCATGCACAGTCAGGCACCGATAAGTAAATCGCACGGTGCAGAACATCAAAAACTACTAGATGAACTCAAGGCGGGGCCCCAAACGGGGACGCTGAGCGACGCCATGGGTCAGAAATTTAACCTAGATAGAAAATATCAGGTTATAATACCAGATAAGAAGGACTGGGAATATGGCCCGCCAGTAAGAGCGGACTCAAGCTGGTATACCGGCGGCTCTAAAACGGACCACGGCGTAGGAGCTGGCATTTATAGAAAGAAGCCGTGCAAGGCCCTTTCATTGAGCTTCAGCAAGGACTCGACAATTTTTCCAGGCTGAGGTTGCTGCGATTCACCACTGTGTCAGAGAAGTAGACAGTTGGGCCGAACCAGAAAAAAGCGTCGCTATTTACTCTGACAGCCAAGCAGCACTTAAAGCGATTAGTTCCGCAAGTGCTGACTCAAAGCTGGTTTGGGACTGCGTAAGAGCCCTAAATGAGGCGGGCACCCTAAGGAAAATTACTTTGGCCTGGGTCCCCAGCCACATGGGAGTGAAGGGAAACGAGGCGGCCGATGAGCTGGCCAGACGAGGCTCGTCAAGGCCTTTCATAGGAGCGGCACCTTCCTTCGGCACTACCAAATCACAAATTAAGAGGTCCATCTGCGAATGGTCACAAAACAAGTCCAAGGAATGGTGGGGAAGATCGCCAGGACAAAGACAGGCTAAGGAGTTCCTAAGGGAACAAAGGGCTAAGTTTACTGAAGACCTACTGAGTAAAGACAGGAAGACTGTCAAAATGATAGTAAGTCTGATGACCGGTCATTGCAGACTGAATAGGCATATGTTTAACATAGGCCTGGCAGAAAATGCTCTCTGCAGATTCTGTCAAGAGGAAGAAGAAACCCCAGTTCATGTGTTGTGCCACTGTGACGGCCTAGCGAGGACAAGGTTTCTAGTAATGGGGGTAGAGAACCCCACAGCCAACGGCTACACAAAAGAGCCGCTCTCAAAAATAAGTCTGATTAAGAAGGCGAAACTAGAGAGCGTTCTCTAAGATAAAGGGGATCACAATAGACCTGTAAAGGTCGCGGTGAAACAGGCCCGTGTGCCACCCCACTCCTAACCTAACCTAACCGTATTTCGCTGGTTTAGCCTTCATGTATACCCTCAAAGGGCATTATCCTCTAAATACAACTAACTCTTCATCTACCGTTAGTTGTGAGCCTGGATTATAATTTGATTGACAATTTTTCGAAAACAGAACAAATAGCTCCCGGATTGGAGCTAACTTATCGCTCTCTCTTCTCTCACGTCTTTTGTACATGGGATCGGTTGTCCACAAAAAATTGATAGATTCTCGTTTTGATTTTAGTGCACCCACGGTAATAAGTATTCCAAAAAAAAGCGTACATTTCTACTGCATTAGTCTTAATCCAGATTTTTCGAGCTTTGCCTGAATTCATTTCGTTCCATTTTTCATAGGTAATCATCATCGAAAAATAATTTGAAAGCAGAGTACAAAGTGTTTATGTCTTTGGAATTACGCGTGAGGCCTGGTACAGTTTTTATAATATCCTGTTTAGTATACAACGCTGACATCCCTTGTTGTTTGGTAGACGATTCCAAGTAATTCGATTTTTTGCTTTATAAATCATACCTACAGCATTGTTCGGATTCTTTAAGACTTTGTGTATCACTTACATCGTCGTAAATTTGTTCAAAATCTTCTTGTTCTGGTACCAAAGAGTCTACATCCGAAACTTCATCATCGTCTTCGTACGCCAACCGGCTGAGTTCTTCCACGTCTTCCAGGATTATTGAAATTATAAAATTTCTTTGAATTTCCTGCTTGAGACATTTTCGTGTTATGTTCAATAGATTATTCACAATTATCATTCAGTTCAAATGTAAAATATAACAGATATATTGGAGTTATTTAACAAAATGAAAGATGGAATATTGTTAATGTTAATTAGAAAAATAGTGCTTCATACAGTGAAACGATGATTTAAAATTTAAATGACACTACTATAGATCGAAAATTAAGCAGCGTTTCCATGCTTAGATTTTACTTCCGCCTTTCGCCAAAAGATTTATCGTCACCCTAAATCGACGACGTTAATAGTTTCCACAGATGAAACTGCTCGCTAACTCAACCCTGCATCTTTCCCTAAACATCCTCACTAATCACCGGGCATCAATATCCTCGGCGGTCAGGAATGGCTGTATACCTCTAACTCTTTTCCCGTTGAACAGTTCCCGATCTCTTCTCATTAGAGAATCGTTTGTTGCCCGTGTTCTCATCACAACACCGGCGGCCGGTCAGAACCAAAATCCAAGCTGATATTCTCTCCCTATATATACTTCATTTATATTCGTTATATGTAGATTTTCGTTCGGGCGTAGAGGTATTCGGTGAATTCGGTAAAGTAATGGTGGGTTTTCTGCGTGGAAGTGGCGGAGACGATGGTGCGGGAGTGTCGGTTTTCGATTTAATTATTCCCTTTCATTGTTATCGACCGGAGTCATTTATTAAATCAAAACGTCAAGGAGGGTGTGTACTGAACTATAGTAGAGCTTCGTTCTATAAAAGGGGTGAACTCTGTAGGATTATATAGCAATCTAGTATAATAATAATATACATTTAGATTTACTTTCCTTCTTTAGTCGTTGTATCACGATCAAATTTAAATAGCAATTTTTTGGGCGAAGAAGCATCTCCAACCGGAATACATTTACATCGTGATACTGTTTTAAATTTTAACTCTCCCGGTACCTTCGTAAATACTTAACATGCTTACGAACCGTTGGTCGTTAATCGCCATTCTCTGGTAAGTAAATACGCCGCAAAAGGACGTGAAAAAATCGCGTAAATCCGCGTCCACGACAGCCTAGTCCACCTCCGGCGTCCTTTCCTCGCTTCCCCCGCTCGCAGAACCGACCCGGGAAACTGAGGAGGCAGTTTTCCGGTGTTCAGGGGGAAAACCACACCGCCTCCGCAGGAGCAACGTAGCTATATAGGCGTCGGTATTTTGCGGGCGGGTCATCTGTAAGACGTGACAATGCAGTGCCGGCAACATAAATTAAACTTTAGCACTTGCCACAGTGGCCGGTAGGGTGGACACGGCAGATAAGGCGCGGCCATATATCAGACCGTACACACAGAGATAGGGGATGCAAATTCTGACTATTCTTCAGTAGTACGGCGGCGGCGGCGGTGGTGGTCTTCATCGTAGGGATGCCAACCCCTCAAACGTTTGGCCCTTACCCAAGATAGCGGGACTCACTGCCGCACATGTAACTTATACACATACATGCACATCGGTCGTGGATATAGCGGAACAGGATAATGGATAGCTTAGATTTGCATCACTCTAACGAGTTTAACTGTTTCGCTCCTACCTCATATAAATCGGGGGCGTCTTTGTCGTTTCCTCACCATTTCATGATAACGGTAATGCTAGTGTATATTTTGCGTGGGAATCGCCAACGGTTTAGCCAACGTTTAGCACGTGGGAATGAAGCGAGATTGGTCTTTGATTTTTAAGGAGTCGGTTTAGTCATCCTTATCAGTAGCAAAAATGTTCTGTGTTTCCAGTCATTTTGTTTAGGTGTCAATTAGAGAAATTTTTGTCAATTTTGATATCGTTGTTAGCGTCTTCTCCGTCATAAATTATTTCATTTTGTATCTCACTAGCCAGTACAAGGTCTTCCCAATCCATTGCAATGCTTAATGCGTTCAACCACAACATAGTAACTAGTGTTTTTTTTTTGTTAGTTTGTTTTTCGGACAATATTGTCTCGATTGTCTTCTCTTTCTCTGCACTTATTGCATTTATCTTGGTGTTATTAACTCTCCCTCTTTATTTTACTGGTGCAGTTCCTTGAAACCGTTGTCTTACTCATTCATTATATTCTTGAATTAAAAACGTCGATAAATTTCACTATATCAAAACCAAAGAATGCATGTAATAGGCGCTTATGGTATATTGTTGGAATCGTCCTGTAATCGAATGCAATTAAAAAAAGATCAAGCATTAAAGACGAATTATGTTCGTGGTTTCGATCTTAGACCTTGCTCTTGGAGGAACGCTGACGAGACTGAAAAGGTCGAAACCACGTTGTCCGTTTCTAATCTTGCTTCATTGCATTCGATTGCAGGGGGATTCTAACGATTCACCATGAACGCCAATAGTTATGTTGTACAGGATCCGGCATTGAAACTTTCTTTTTTAATTAGACGTAGTGGCACGACTGGAACTAGTTGTGGCGCGGTAGTGTTTTTGGCCGAGAACGTTGATGTGGGAATTTGAATTGGATTTGAATGTTTTGGGTGAGAGAGCAACGTCACGTGCAGTAGAAACCTACTTTTTATGAGGCTAGTCGATCGTCGCGGTGGGATCGATCTTCTAGTGGGTGGAAGCTTTTAGAGCAGTTGGAAATGTGTTCCTTAAGAGACCAGGAGCAGCACGGACCATTAGAATTCCTGCAAACTTCGAGGCAGTATGAGATTCAGTTTTGCAATCTCCTAGGCGCTCTGCTTCAAAACATGCGGCTGTCTTGGGGTTGCCAGATTGTTCCACGCGTTGAAATCTTTATCATATCCGTCACTTTCATCCATATAAAATGATAATCGCACGACAACTTTCCGAACGTGATTTTGTTTCACGATAAACAGACGCTCCTTCAGAATTTGCCTCCTGAAGCAATTGTGTGGTTCACTGATGAGGCACATTTTCACATCTCAGTATGTGTTAACAAACAAAATAAGCGTTATTGGATTTCATTCGGATCGGGTCACAGTTTGAGATGCGATATCAAGTGTAGGGATTGTTTCGAGGAGGACAATCGCACGGTAAAGATAAATTCGGAGCGTTATGTCGACATGATTGGCAATTTCTTTCTGCCAGCTCTTGAAAGTATTGGTATTGGCAAAGTATGGTTTCGGCAAGATGGGGCGATTGCCCACACACCACGAAATTTGAGTGAGAATTTTCCAGGGCGACTTATCTCCAACAAAGGTGACATCTCGTGGCCTCCACGCTCGCCAGATTTAGCCCCATGTGCATGTCCTGCGACTCTGGAAGCATTAAAAACAATATTCGTGACGAAATAGTCAACATACCGGTTGCTATGCTGGAGAGAGTCCACTTGCACTTCAGAAATCGGCCAGAACAATGCATCGACAGCAACGGTGGACACTTGCTAAATATTCTTTCTTTGCATGATGCTAATAAAAGATAATCTTAAAATATACCGGGTGATTCAGTAAGGGTGGCGATCGGCTGTATCTCGGAAATTGCTAGGCGTAGAGCTTCGAGGAAAAAAATTGCATAACTAACGTCACTAGCAGAACTATCCGGAAATTATTAAAGTTTGAAATGATGGATAAAATGAGTATTATCTCAGAAAATTACGTGTTAAGATGTAACTTTGAGAGCATCGTTTGAAAGTTGAGCTAATGTCGTATTAGTTTGTTTAGTGACTTTTTTTCGTATCTGCCATAATAAGAAAGGAGCGAGCCAAAGAATGTTTCAATATTTAAATTTTAATGTCTCCCGAACTGTTTAACCTATCTGAATATTTTAAAGTTTATTTGATGCAGCATTTTATAGATTTTTATAAAAAAATTGTTCTAACATTTTTTTTAATATGTACAACAGAGAACTTTTTGTGTGGTGGTCAAAACTTTAGCATAGATATCGATAGATAATCACTATCTGAAGGAAGAAGAATTTTTCGTTTTCTTGTACTTAACTGTCTTTGAATTGTTTGGGGGGTGGGGGATTAAGACATTAAATATATTGTTGATATTGTGTTCCAATATTTTGCATATTTAAGGGAGCATGCTTAGTATAGTATGAAAGCTCCATCCGATAAAATTTTAGCCTATATTTAGGTTAGTGTGACATCTTACCAACGCTTATTCCCTTTAGTTTTTCTAGTCATCAAACATTTCAATATCTATCCTACCAGTTTTGAGAGATTCTCTCTTAGAGCCAGCTCGAGCTTTATGCATCTAGTCTATCCATTTATATCTTCTGCATTTCCACAATAAGTCATCGTATAGTAAGATTTCATTCTTCTCCTCATTATTTCTAGAATTAATATATCTATTTTGTGACCTTTATGTACTTATCTTTCAACTCCTGAAATATTTCCACTTGTAGGACAATAAAACAACAATTAATTAAACACCAATTTATTCCAGAACATATAATATTATTAACGAAAACATAATATTATATGTTCTGGAATAAATTGGTTTTAATTAGTTGTTGTTTTGTGGAAATAATTCAGGAATTGAAAGATAATTATTTCTAGATAGTTTCAGGACCTTCAAAGCCAGATTCATCGAAATTCCAAATATTTTGCGAAACAGGCACATTTACTTAGCAAGAAGGACCATACATCTCATTTTTGCCAAGGAGTGTGTTACAAAAAGCATGGAAATATGAACCTAATTAGACAAAACCTGTGTAGGAATAGTCCGTCACCTTCGACTATCCAGAAAGTAATCAATTAATCAATAATATTTTATTACAAATTTTACGGTAGCAGCTGTCCAAAATACATTTGATAACTGTAATATTGTTAAACCATCAGTTATTTTGGGTAATTTTGTTCTAGCCACCAATAAGTTTCTCCCATATAATTAGATAAATTATAAAACATGTTCCTTTTTTCTATTTTGACACTTGCACGTGTCGAAAGTGTCAACTGTCAAATTGTAAAAATACTTATTTACCACACTCCATGCTGGCGTTAGAATTTTTAAGTTAAAGAACGTTTTTAACAGCTGTAAAACAGTGTAAATAGTTTTCTTCTGTCGTTTTAACAGGCGTAACTATCAAAAGATTTTATTGACAGCTGTCAAAGTGTACAACAAACCGATTTATTCGAAATTCGACAATTGTAAACTAGCATTCAAATAAATTTTTTCTACTCGTTTTTTGTCTTGTAAAACGGTTCTCGATTTAGCAGATGGATTGCCAATCATGGCTGTCACATTGAAATATATTTCTTGATTCGGGATACAGTACCGACTGTACTGTATCTCTCACCTTTAATATCAACAGAAGCTTCTCCGGTTATTTTTATGTTTTTAAAGCCATGTCGAGCTTTAAAATTGGCGAACTAATCAGGACTTGCATTGAATGGTTTTACATTATCGTAGTTTTTTATGCAGTTACGACCCTTGCAGGCGTCGTAGTCGCTTTGATAGCTATCAAACCAGAAAAGCGTCTATTTTCCTACCGTTTTGACCAATCTAACATGAGAAATTACTTCTGATTGTTAATCAAACTGTACAACCAGTTAGTTTTACCAGTTTAACATGTAGCAGTATAACTATTAAAGTGTTTATGACAACTGTCAATCATTTTTCACGGTTTCGATTTAGTAGATGTAACTGTCAAAATACTTTTGCCTAGTGACAGCTCTGAAAGTGTGAAATCAGTTATTTTTGACAAGCTAGTTACCTAGATACAGTTCAATACAATATTTTTGACAACTGTCAAATAATAAAAACAATAGCTGTTAAAATATTATATCGGTCCTCTCTTCTCGAACCAGGAGATCTTTATATGAGTTCAGTAATGTTTAGGAGCGGCTTCTAATTCAAGTTAATAGATCCAAATTCCAAAATTTATATAAATCTTTCCAAAGAAATTTATTTTCACAGGATGTAATGATTTAATAATTGCTCTAAGTACACAGAAGATTTTGTTTTACAAATTACTTCCACTTCTTTTCCTCAAAAACGTCTACAAAATTATATACAGTAATTCCCCCTTTAATGAGATTTCGACTGCTTGCTTTCACATACAGCACACGCTCTCTCCCGTACGCATTAATACAGTAAAATTTTCGTTAAAGTAATTAGCGACTAATTAAAAAAAAGAGAGTCGTGTAACGATTACAATCAAAGAGGCGGGGACGCGTACTAAAAGAAGATCTTCATTTCGATGCGGGGCAATGTGTTTCTCATTTGGATAATGTTAGAGGACACCAGTAGCTGTTTAATTAAGAAAGTCCCGAACGTCGTAAACTTAGACTTCCACCAGCTACTACTATAGGGCCGAGTTGGTCCTCGTCAAGTGTCCTTCCCTTTTAATACTTCCGTGAAGTGAGTGCGAGCGAGACGCCTATCCGTTGTGTAGTCGGTGCCAGGATATTTATTTACCGAGTGTTTCTGTTAATATTAGCTTTCGCAGTGTGTTGAACTGTGATGTGTGTACGCTTATTCTTATTTACCTATTTTGTATCGTATTATCGTTGATTGTTAGATGGAAAATGCCGTAAATGGAAACACTGTAAAACTGAGTAAAAATATTATTATTAAATTTTAATTTTACGACCACGTACACCCTTTATCATATATGCGAAGAAGTATTATTATTATACGAAACATAAATTTATTAAAGCATAAAAAAATATGCGAACTATGAACGTGAAACGAGGGACACGCTAGGCACGAGCGCTCTCTTCCTTATTCGGAATACTTTCGTCCTCTCATTCGCCATTCAACTCGACGTCCGTCTAATGCAATTTAAAACTCGATATGCATACTAACGGCGTCCAAAACGTTTTCCCGTCTTCTTTCGCTCCCACATACCATACCGGTCTTTGTCGTCCGTACACCCACACAGATAAAACTTCAAAATATCGCTAACGATTCGCAGGACCTGAAGAAAAAATTCAGGCACGCAAGGTCTATCTTCTAATGTGTAGTAATAAGAGTGCTGTGTTTTGGAAGGATTCATTTCTTTGTGGAGCTAATAGATATCGTAATATGATGTATTATGTAAAAATTCTTCGTTAACGATTATAATATTAACAAATTTGTTAATCTCAGGGTCGTTAATGAGTTCGATTATTAAGATGATGGTAAGTTTGCCTTTATGAAGTATCGAATGTTTTATTTTTTAAAGGAAAATTACCAATGTTTTTATATATATTATTTTTAATACTCAAAAATAATTTATATTAATGTATGACCGAAATAAAAAAATATTAACACTTGAACAGGACAATTTTTTTAAAATACTACTTTTCTCTTGAGATTAACACTGAATTTTTATTACCGTATGTGAAGAATATCTATCGCCCTTTACCTTCAAAAATTAAAATTTCATTTACCGGATCTTTAACATATGATACCTCTTTCTTCTCTCGAATCAAAGAAAAACGGTCAGATGGATAGACAACGCTCCTCCGAAAATTCCTGGATCTTGGTTTCTTTTCTTCCCTCTTGGTCAACAATTGAGAAACTTAAGTCCTTTTCTTATTAATGTCTATTCATCTTTTATTTAAAAAAAAAAAAAAACTGGAAAATTACTTTTTGCACTGATTTGTTTCTTTAGTCACTCTCAGTTTTTTATATTCTTTTACTATCATCTGCTTTTTTAAATATTTTTCCCTAACTAGATTTCTTAATCTACTTCTAAAATCCTAATCTCTAATGACATGACATACTGTCAAAAATTAACTGTCCTATTCTTAACTCAATATGACATTAGTCTGTCAGATTATTTTATTTTTGAAATCGTAACTTAAAGAACAAAATAAACTCGCTTGAAGTATGTGATATATATCACAATATGAACGTAATATGATCATGAATCTAGCCTTAGGTTAGTATTTGGCATTAAGAATACACCATCTAAAGCCAAAACCAAGTCCAAAAGACGTTGGACTATATTATAACATCAATGTTTTTAGATTTTGACAGCTGTCATAAGTATTATGATGAATAACTGTCAAATTTAAATAAAAATGTTTTTTTACAATTTGACAGATGTCAAACATGCATATGTATATTGTGCCTTTATAGTTTGACAGTGTTAAAAAAAAGCAGTACAACATTTATTATAATAATATAACAGTACTACAGACATGTAGACCTTCAATTCTTCTACTATTTACCTTGCAATGGCTTTTTATTTTGCTCTATCCTGTGCAGTGCCGTTCCAGTCCTCTACTCCCAATGTCTTTCAAGTCTCGTGTTACTGCTTTCAACCTCTTTCTTCTAGGTCTTCCTGGCTTCCTTTTTGCTCCAACCCCCTGGGTCTAAACTTTTTTGCAATGTCTGTTTTTCGTCATTTTTGCCACGTGTCCTAATCAATTCAGCCTTTGTGATACTGATGTACTGGACTATGTTAGTATGTCCATACAATTTTCTTCAGTACTTGAGTGGTTCTCCACCTCCGTTTCCCGTCCTCTCTCTTTACTCCTCCAAAGATCCGTCTTAACTTTATTTGATTCCTTTTAGTTAGCATTCATATACTATTGTTAGGTCTTACCTTGCTGACAGGATTTTTTCAACGAGACAGAAGAGCGAAATTTCGTCTGTTAGGGCTCTATCGACGGGTGTCCCTCAGGGATCATTGCTGGGATCCACTTTATTTTTAATCTAGTACATGGCTGATCTACCAAAAACTCCTACGGTTGAAACTGAGATCTATGCGGACGATATTGCTAACTCGCAGACTTCAGATCGCTATCAACGAAATCCTGGACTTGTTGTCCAAGTGGAGGCTGAACATTAATAGATCCAAATGCGTAAAGTTAATATTTACGAAAAGGCTGAGACTGCCTGCAGACAACGTCAGCATAGACTGGATTCGAGACTTATATTCCGCTAGCATGTCTACGTTTAATTTTTGAGACCCACAATCACGCATGGTTCCTCCCCGCTCCCCAGCATATCCATCACACAAATAAGGTGCCTGGAGACACTGCAGAATCGCGCACTTCGCTTGATTGCTGCAAACCAAGGGGCAATTAAGAACTTTTTGATACAGCTTTCAATTAAGACAATTGAAAGAATTCGAAGACCTGGGAATCCATTAGTGAGCGAGCTGGTTGATATCGATCTCGACCGTTCTCTCCCCCCCTCCCTCCCACCTAAGATGGGATCTAGAGTCAATGTTTGCAGAGTACTAGTCATCGATAACGACCTGCTTTTATATCAGAAGGAATTACCACCATTTCTCCGAAGATAAACTTACCGCAGAGAATTTTCCAGTAGAGGACAGGCAGTGTACCTAACACATTCTCAGCTTGAAGAGCTGAACACCTAGAGAAAAAGGGGCTTAGGGACCTGTGGTCCAGCCTTAGCAAAGTGAAGATGGTGCACGTTCAAATCTACTAAAGACCGTCTCTAGCTCTCCTTTCGTTCTTGTCGCTAGCATTACGTCATTGCTGCTTCTTGTGGTAAATTGTCTCTTCCGTGTAGATCTCGCTCTCCTGGAATGTTACTTTAAGCACTAAATTGAAGAAGACGGTTGATAGGAGGTCGCCCTGTTTCAAGCTTGTTCTTCCTAGAAAACTTCCTACCAGAAGATGTCCTTCTATTGTGATTTTGTTTTGGGTATTTGTGGGTATCAACCTCGTAAGGTCGATTAACTTCTGGAGGATTTTTAGTTTCTTCATCGCGTAGAAAAGTTTATTTTATATAATTGAGTCGTACGCTCTCTTGAAGTCAATAAACAAGATGTGGAGTCCCAAATTTTGTTCCTAACTATTACTTTGGACAATTTTTGAGATAAATATTTTGTCTAAATCATTATGGTACCTGACCATTGATCTTCTCTCCTTTTTTGTACATGGGACATACCACCGCATTATTCCATTTGCTGAGGTAGTTCTTGCTCACGCCACACCCTTTGTATTTGTTAAGTTCTGCTTCTATTTCTTGCAGTGTTGGTTCGCCCTCTTCTGGCTCATCTCCAACATCTTGATTCTTTTCATTAAATTGTTCAACTGTTCTTCTTTATATATTCAGCGTTTCTTCAAAATATTTAACCTTGTGTGTCGGTATGGACTCGATTTTTTAGTAACTAACTGCGATTTCTTTGCTGCTTGTTTCATGCTGAGATACTTTCGTTTTTTTTCTCTATATTTCTTTTTCACCTCACTCTTTAGTAGTTCATATTTTTTATCGTTTTCATCTGATAGTCTCAAACGGAAAACTATTTCACAATTCTTGGTTGATGTTAAATGTTATCTATCAGAGAAGCACCCTCTTTGTGCCTTACCTCTTACGATAAGATTTGAAAAAAAAAACTCATATGAGTGTTGATTTTTTCCATGAAAAGCTCTTGAATCTTCTTGAGTTAAATAAGCACTGTTACTTAGTACTCAAGAAATACATTAACGTATACTAAGATAAAATAATCATATTCAAGACAAAAACATCGTTCAGATTAAGCCGTATCTCCGTCGAATACCATCGCACCATCGCCATCATGTATATATTTTAGAATCTATACAATATGATGCGTGCGAAGGTGGTTAAGACCTCGCAAAAGCGTTAGAGGACGAGGCTGGTAGGGAAGTAGTCGAAGAAGGGAGCCGCGGGGGTACGTGTCAGCACACGTACTATATACGCCGCACACATGTACATGTACGCACTAACTTATACGCACACACGCGTTCACACACACACGCTTAAAGGGGAAGGAGGACGCGTTTACACGGCCTCAGATCAATACCTCAGGGCAGCAGCGCTGGACCCAGGTCCACCATCGCCAGAGCCTACTTTACATTTCCCCCCTTCGCCCCTCCCGCTACGCCCCTGTTCGTTCGTTCCTGCTGGCTACGGCATACACACACATACAGCTCTCTCCTGCTCCACTACTTCGGTCTCTCTAACGTCTGCAGGATTGGATTAAGGACGCAGTGTGCGTTCGTGTGCGGGAGGTCGCGAAATAGAAGGAAGAAGTTAGCGATTAAGTCGTTTTGGTGCGATGAGGAAGGTGGTCGTATGATTTGATTACGTTGTTTGGTAGAAAAATTGGTCGGAATTATAGAATTGGAAGCTTGAAATTGATCAAAGAAAGCACCATTATAATAAGAGGCAACCCAAAGGGAATCAGAATTATTTCTTGTTCTTCCTTCTGTTCAAAGTTTATCCTTATTTATCATTAAAATCTGAAGTCATCAAAAACATAACATCTCACAAAATGAAAGTGAATTACAATTTAGACCTTTGTTAGGAAGAACCGAGATATGGAATCTTGTCCAGGAACAACTTTGATCATCCCAACACAATTTCTCCAATATTCAAGACATCCGAAAAGACAATTGAGTGTTGGTGGCATTTGAGATGATTATCGCAGAAATCATCCAGACGCAAATCAATATGAAGCATTTCTGGGTTCCAAAATTTGCAGTGGAAGCTATATCTTTAGCATAAACTTTAGCTCTATTTTTCAAATTATTAATGTCTAGCAGTTTTGATCCCCAATTGGAGCCCAATAATTTGCTCAAGACTTTGACTTTCGTTGGGCAGGAACTCTTTCTTTCGGATTTTCAAAAGCTACTTCAGAAAAGAAGTCGAATACTGGGAAGCGAAGGAAAGCCACCCTCTGGAGGGACAGTACTTTGAGACATTTTCAAGGATAGGAGATTTATTAATTTTGTGCCAAATAGGAGCAAGAAGCTACTTGAGCTTCCTTTTAGACTCAAAAGAAGATGAAAACCACGACAGCTAACTCAAACCTATAATTCATTGCGGATATTGGATTGGAAAATCATATTAGATCATCAGACTAGCATTTTAACATCTTCTCAGAAGTCTACAACCACAAAACCAGATTCAAACTGTTTGAATCATCCAATCTTCGTTAGAGCTTTGTTTACAAACGATGGACTTAGCCTTTTCATAATTTTCTGCATTATCTTGAGTGGATTTTTTTTGCAATTTTTGGCGAATTTCTTCTTTGGTCAGTTTGTTCTTCCTCTTCTTTTGATCACACAATCTATCTTGGGTTGTAGAATGCTTGTTGTTATCTCCTTCATTTTCGAGTGTTGATGTTGATGATTGTTACACTGAAAATGGACTTGTCTTGAGGTGATTGGAAGTTCTAGCTCTGATAAGGAAATGGAAAATCATCTAGCAGATAAGGTGAAGTCCTTACGGCCAAAAACAGTTTAGCAATTTCTTTGCGCTATCAGGTGGCTGTTATTGCTGGATGGTGTTGATTGGTGAGGAGGCAGAGGAGGGGGTGGTAAAGTTAACAGACACGACAAAGTCCTTATAGCTAGCGTGCGCAGATGATGCTTGTCTTGAGGTAGATAGTAATTCTAGTTTTGATGTTAGAAATCAAGTTTGGGGCGGCTAAAAAGGAGTAGCATCTTGCAGATAAATGAGTCCAACCCTGTCCAACCCAGTCCCTGTCCTTACCCAATCAAGTGGCCACTATTTGTGGGATCGCGTTGGGGGGTGGTAGAAAATTAAAGAAAAATAATTCACATAGACAAACAAAAACAAAACATAAAATAAAATTCATTCACATATTCAAAACAGTAATTAGGTAACAGTAAACATTTAATTTTAGTCAGACTTTTCATCAAAGCAAATGTCACATGTAATAAGTAAATGTATATTGGTTACATTTAAGACATGCATATTACAGATCTCTCTGATCTTGCCTGTTTTTTCCAGAATCTTGATTTTCAGGGTTATTTTCATTCCCTATTGGGCCTGAAATTTTTCTTTTCAAAAGTTGCCTAGAGTTCAAATGCTGTAGAATCAATGCAAAAGATAATTTTTTGACATATTCTCGACAATTAGGTGCTCACTTATGGTGGGATATTCACTATATTTTCACAATTTGTACGGGGGGGGGGGGGGGGGTATGACCCGATGCACGGTCTTGAACACGACTGAACACGAGGCAAATATATATTGACAACATGTCCACACGAAGGTATTCGAGTGTATACAAAACAGTGTGATCTGTGATGCGCATAGCACTGTTTCAAAAACACGACCAAGTCCTCATACCTAACATGCCTAGCTATGTATAATTAGGAGAACAGGATTTTATTCAGAAAGCCTTACTCTTTCGAACATCTGCATCCAGTCCATGAGGATATCTTTGATAATACATCCACTCAAAAATACTACCTACTTGTGCATCTTCTTTTTACGTCTTTGGCTACTCCTACCTTTGAGAAGACAAATATTGGATGAAGTATAAACGAAATTGGGACTAGTCAAAAAAGCAAAAAGAAAGCAAGTCCAGCAGTTGACTTACCTTATCAAGTGGCCACGATTTGTGGATTATGTTGGGGGGTGGTGGATTTTGCATACACGTCCAAATCGTAATGAGTAGCATGACTAACTGTAATCAAGAGAATAGGATTTTCTTTAAAAAGTATTGTCCTCTTGAACAAAGTCTGCATCCAGCAAGAAGCCAGCTTTGATAATCTACCCGTTTAGAAAGGACGCCTGCTTGTGCATCTTCTTCTTACGTCTTGCGCTGCTCCTACCTTTGAGAACACAAATATTGGATGAGATAAAAACAAAGTTGGGAGAAGTCAGAAAAACAAAAGGAGTCCAGCAGTTGACTTACGCTATCAAGTGGCCATGATTTGTGGATTATGTTGGGGGCTGGTAGATTTTGCATACACGTCCAAATCCTAATGAGTAGCATGACTAACTGTAATCAAGAGAATAGGATTTTGTACAGAATTCAGAAAGTTTTGTCCTCTAGAACGAAGTTTGCATCCAGCAAGAAGCCAGCTTTGATAATCTATCCATTTAGAAAGGCTGTCTGCTGGCGCATCCTTTTGCCAAAATATTTGCATCATTTTTCCTTTAATAAACCTATATTAAACTATTTAGATCTTATTAATCTTTAAGATTGCTACTACTTCATCAATATATCTTTAAAAATGACCCCAAACAAGAGAGGAACAATACCACTCCTTACCAATTTAAGCGAAATATGCAAATTTTTCCCAGTTCCAATCCGAAATTTATCACGTATACGGTCCTGGCATAGTTAATCTAGTCCTGCCGTATATACGGAGACGTCCACCCTGAAGCGCACGTGTTGTACAAGGTCCCCCATACCAAGCTACCCCCCGAACTCGTTAGGGGTTGGGTGGTTGGCTGTGTAGAGCGGCCGGCCAGCTCTTTCCACCGGCGCTCCGAAATTCTCTCGCGCGCGTTCTCTTCAACTACTCATACCGTCCGCATCGCCCCTTCCACCGACCCACCCACCGCCCCCTTTTGCGCGAACAATCCTTAAACTCGGACATTCTACCTCACACGACAATTTATTACTTATATATATTATATATAATACTATTATATTCTAAAGATGTCCTTTGTTTTATATTAAAATTGTATTAATTATTACTGGATTCAAGACGCTACCTTGAGGTATACCATATATGATAAGTCAAAATTTGAAAATTGTAATATTACAAACGTATTAAGTTGCAAACGAGTCAAGGGTGTCACGTTGATAGATTTTGTTTCCCTGTAATACGTCGATAAGTTCCATCATTATCCTCAAAAGTCATCTCCCTTTAGTCCTGGCCGGTACGTCAACGAGTCCTTCTCCTCTATGTGCGTAGAGAATTGGATATTCTTGAAGTTTTGAGGGAATCTTGTTTCTAAGTGAGCTGACATCAGAAAGATTGCGTGAGAGTAGGGCGAATAAAGGACATGAAGGTCGTAGTTTTGGAATGTCTATACACGAAAAAAATATATACATACAAAGGGGGGTGAATGTTATCAAAGATCATGAAAGGAACTTTGTATAAAGTAGGCTAAATTTGATACGTTTAATAGAAAGGTAATCTCTCTACAGTAATAACAAAAGAGCTGATCAATGTTTTGTTACATTTTTTTTTCTGAAATAATTTGTATCATCGTAATTTAGGATCATATTCATAAATGTCATTTGAGGCTCTCTCATCCTAATCTTATACTTACTACACCATTTAGTTACTTATCGGAATTCATACAGAGTTAGTAACTCATCTATTCCTCAAATGCAACTCACAATTATGTCAAAAGTGAGTGTTGTATGTTCGAGTTAATTGGAAATTTTTTTAGTAAGTGTGGATCCAAGTTAGCAGTGTTGGTCCTTACATTGTTTGGTTTTAATAATAGAAGTGATGTAGGGCTTGGGGAGTCGCTAATTGAAGGCTTGGAGGTCTTGGATTTCGTGTCTTTCTTGACACCTGGCCTGTATGCCTTTTATCTTGTCATTGGATTCCTCTCAGACACTTTCCCCAGGAGGACTCTAAGCTCTTTCAAAACGTTCTCTTCTTCTTCTTCTTCTTCAGATTTTCTTTTGGCTTTCTTCCCATGTCTAACGTTCCTCCTGATCGTTTTGACTTTGTAGAGTCGTCGTCCAGCTACCAACTTCTTTTTTCTGTTTGGAGTTTCGTTTTTGAAACAAATGGACGACCCATTATTCAGAAAGGAAGCATTTATGATTGGATTCACAAGAATTTAACTTTAGGAGAAAGGTAATTTAGTTACAAGAGTTTTATTAGGGTTTTTGAAGCTGTTGAAGCTGAATAGGAGGCTCAGCTGATGATCAACTAGATAGAAGACTCAACTCGGCAACAACAGCTAGACAGGAGGGCAGGATTCAGTCAGCAACAACAGCTGATAAAGAACAGCCTAGCAGACTTGATTCACTTAATGACTGTTGACTGCTTTGCGTTTCAGCGCGTCTACAATAGTCAAACTGGCTGTAGAGATTATCAGAAATCATACCAGCATCATGTGGATATGTTTCGGCTTTCCTGAATCCTTTCTTGAACCCTTTTTATGTGAATCGTCTTCCAAACAGAGCCCAACAACTCAGAAAACTTCTTTCTAAGTATTTTGCTGCCACTTAACCAGCCGAGCGTTCCACGACACTTTCATCGATTTAAAAACTGTTAAGTCGGGAGGTTGAAGAAGGTGGCTTGTGTGCGCAGGGAGCTTCAGAATTGAGATCTGGATCAAGTTTGTGAGGTTCAAATGCGTTGCATTGGTTTTTTTTTTGACAAAATTGCGCTCAAAGTAGTTGCGAAAGATTTCCTAGTCTATCCATCCATTTCGAGAAGTGGCGTAGCATGTACGAGAGAAAGCCTCTTCTTTGTTAGCCATCCAATCGTTCCACATCTTTTTTCCCTTGAATATAATCAATGGAGGCAGTTTTTCTGCCGCTGCGTTGACAGCCATGAACACTGTCGTATTTTTTCTATTTGGTCCACTCTTTTTTTACCAACCATCTTGGGGTCAACTGCAACACTACATTCATCCAAGTACATGTATGCGATCAGGGCAGTCTGCAAGACCAAGTTCCTTAATCGTGCTATAAGGAGAGTTATAAGGAGGAGGATTTCCCGTCTTCTTTCTTGCAGCCTCTACACTTTAAGGTTTTTTAATAGACAGATAGTGCAATTTTTTTAATTGAATGAACCAATCTTCAGCTGGCTTGGAATTTTTAAATGGAACGTGCAGAGTAGTGTTGATTACAAACTCTTGTACGATGTCCACCGCCTCTCATCTCGATAACCCACATCTCCACTTCTCCATTGTTTTGAGTCCACGTTGTAATTCCATATCTGACGCAATAGAGGTCCTTTTGGGCTTGAATCTGGCTTTTACTTTTTGTGTGCCCTTTCGTGTAGTCCCTAACAGTCGATTCTGGAATCCTGTAGTGTCTTGCCCCCCCTCTAATTGTACTATTTGCCCCACCCTCCTTCTCTTTTTCTGACATACATATTCCACAAAGTAATCAGCAAGTGAAGTATTTTCTTACTCAAAACTTAAAGGAATGAGCTGCCGATCAATTTGACCAATCAATCAAAATATAATACGCAATTCAAGATCACCATAGATAATAAAACATTTTAACATCTTAGACGATAGATGGAAAACAACAACCCCCCTGACAGTAACAAGAACTAAAGTTATGAAACGCCCCATTTCCTCCGGGCCTTAAATTTCTATCATCTTTCGAGTTTCACATCTACTACTCACCTTGTTACCTACATCACATCATCTCTGTTATGGACAGCAACGGATGGACCGAACTGAAACTTAATCTTAATTTAACTACTGCGTTTTACCGATATCAACTTACTTTCGCCGGCGAAAGGCCACACCACCTCGTCTCGTTTCCAACTTACCTCCGAGTGGTGTTCGCCGACGGGATCTTCTCAACTTTCCACTTCTTGTTATAACTCCGGCACGCATCACGCACTATCACCATAGTTACCTAAGATGTCGACGACGGCTTCAACTAAAGGGAAATTCCATCATCGGGTAGTCTTCGGCGCCCCCAAACTCTTCAACGTTCCTTCCTTTTATCTCCTCCCCGTCCGTCGTTCCGTTTAGTACGCACTATCGCCGTCACATGGCGCTGGCGCGGACCATCACTCCGATTGAAATCTGATGGACAACGTTGGGTGCTTCTTGCGCGTAATGGAAGTAATTTACGGCTTGCCGTCCTTCCGGTTTATCGTATTTTGAGGTGGTACAGTCGATTGCATCAGAAAGGTTCCAATTTGATTTCTTGTTAATTTATTAGATTCTTTTGCAATTAAGAATGTTAAAAGATGTCGTAGGTGCTCATTATGTATTTGGAAACATCATTAAAGGTTCACTTGTATTTTATGAGAGCTGTGGGGTGGAAATAACTACCTCATTGTGTTTCATAAGATCTTGTCCAGGCATTGAAAGATCAGATTCACATCAAAATTGTCTCAGTGAATTCAGTGATCTTCTAATTAAGCTTTCAGCTGGTCAGTAAGGTGGCCGTCATGACTGTGCCACCTTATTGAGGGTAGTCCAGACGTGTCGGCCCATCAAGCCATCGCCAGCTCCTCAAGATGCTGCACCAACGGGTTCTCCGACCACACGACCCCTTCTAGAGTTTAGCGCATGATCGCTCAGAGATGAAACATCAATATCTCTGTGGATCTGGGCATTAGTTACGAACTAGTTTTGAAGAAGATTGAGTCTCTTGATCTGCGATTCTATAAGTGTGGGCGCCTTAAGTCAAGATTAGTTTGAGAAACACTTTGAACATCAGCAATTTCAGCAAATCAGGGGATCCATAGCCGAACGTGTTCTACTAAATCTGGAACCACCAGAGCAGCACTTGTCGCCCAATGTTGATGCTAGAGGGAGGGTGATTGGGTTTCCTGGAAAAACAAATCGTCAAACATTTGTCAAGATTAATTGGTTGGGCCCCTTATTAACCTTAAAGAGTTCAAACGAACAAAGAAGTCTGGAATTCGCTGCATTTTGGTTAAGGTCTTGCATTATTTTTTCCAAGTCTTCTTCAGTTTCGACGCTTTGCGTGATATAATTTGGTAACAATAGACCTAGTTTGATTTTACCATATTTGCACCTAGCCTTTTAAATAGTTCCTCAAAATCAACTTTACCTTACACAAGTCCTCGTCTATACCAATTATTTCTAAGTATGTCTTTGAAGAAATCGCTTTGGATATATCTGACTGTCGGTATAGAAAACAGGCGGTTGAATTTGATATCCACCGGACCAGCTTCCTGTCATAATTGACACATTATTGCGGATATTTGCTCGAATTATTTCAAATTCATTTGATTTGATTTGTAAATTAATCGATCCGTGTTTGTACTTCATCTATCTTTTTCTCCACCATATCTTTATAATTTCCTTTCGCTCTTTCAACTCGATCTTCCATTGATTCTATTTTTTGTCCTATTTTTTGGATTTAAGTTTCTGCTGCAGCACATCTCGTATTCATGCTGATCTCATTCTGCTGAATACGTTCGTTAACTCCGCCAGCTAGTCGTTTTACTTCCTGTTGCAGAGAATTGATTACTTCATCGAGCTTTTCTTCGATTTTAGATATTTTATTATCTCTGTCAGCAAACATACTCTTCAATCGTGTTGTTCAAATAAGATCATCATCTTCTCTTTCTTTTTGTCGTTGTTCGAGTATCCGGCGTTCTCGCTCTTCCTCCCTTTCTACTTGTTCTTAATTTACTTGTTCAATTCTAAATTGTTTCTTTTCATGTCTTTCTTGATCTTGTAACCACTTGAATAACTGTTTTAAGTTGTCGTCTCTTTCCTTTTGTGTTGTTTCATCATTTCTTATTATCTCCTGAGTATCAACATCTTGTTCTCGTGGTTCTTGGCTGTCTAATGTACATGCTGTCTGTCCACGTCTTCCTTTCATTTTATTTTTTGTCTTTTTTTTCCTCAAAAATTTTATTACAAAATCAACAACCTTTTCCTTGACAACCTTGCCTTACCTTTTTTCTTATCACAATTCAAAATCACAAATTATATTAATGCCCTAAACCATTACAATACAATCAAAATCAGTCTGTAAAGGTTTTTTTCCGAGCTCCTGACATGTCATCCTTAAACAACTAAAACCGGAAGCGTTTTATTGGAAACGACCGTACGCGAAAACGGGGATAGCTTTATAGATCAAAGTTCATTGCTAGAAAGGGAAGAAAATCACTTCTGGCGTCTCGTCTAAGTATTCGAGACGGATCTCTGTTCTCTACTTCGGTACACTCAAAGTTGGCCGGGGTGAGAAGCCGATTCACTTCTGTTCATGTTTTCTCCGAGAGCATTGCGTGTAATTAATGGCGAGCATTTTCGCGTTTCGTCCTTTATTGCTATCGTCATCGTCTCGTTCTTCAACTGTGATGGGCTGAGATCTTCCACAAACGTAATGTAGAAGTTTTCCTTATTTTTTTTTTTCGTCCCCTTCATTCGATCTTCCTTTTCGGGCTTTTAATTCGTCGCGCCGCTCGTTATTTCCGGCAGTAACGTCGAGTTTTCGTCGCGTTCCGGCATATCTGCGTTGTTTTAATGTTTTTGATGTTTGCGATAGCTTTTTTTGATAAATACTTTTGTTTTAGATTAAGTTTTTGAAAAAATGAAGATTATTATTTAAGAGTATATTCCGATCCTCTCTTAGTTGGTGGTTTCTTGCAAACTAAGACATCCCATCGGTAAAACGTAGAACCCGATTTTGAAGAACTGTGTCTTTCTTTATGTACTCGTCACTAAGTATTGAACAAAAGGGTTCCAAAAAAGCTTAAGATGCCTTTCAAGATTTTTTTGGCTTCATTGTTTTTCATCCCTCACTTCAGTCCAAACTTTTCTGTCATGGTCATTATTCATACTGGTTATTATACATACTGCGATTACATTCCGCGCAACACCATCGTTGGCCAAGTCCAGTGGTGGGAGGAGGGAACATTTATCATCAGTATTCAATGCGATTTCAAGGACTGTGAGCTTATAAGGTACAGATAAAATATGGATAATATCGGTAGCCCTCATCATCAACCAAATACCGAATTCGATTGATGTTGAGCGCCCATGAGTCTTCGAAACACGTGTCCTGAATAATTGTTTCAGTTTGTGATATAATTGTTGTCTAGTTGGTGTGTTTTTTATAGATCACTTCTCCTGAGCTTTCGTAAAGCTTTCTGATTGACCTTGGAAAAATATCACCATTTACAATCAATAACTATCTTTATGTTGGTCCTGTAAATGCAGCAGTCAACGATCAATTTGTTTAGAAATAACAAGAAAAGTAGAGTTACAAAGAGGGTGCACTAGAGCTATTATAAATGAATGCGTAAAATAATTCTTATGGCCTCGATAGAGCGATCTGATTGGGAAAACCGAAAGTTGCACACCAAGTTTTGATTGGCTAGTATTTATTAATGAAAATTTTGGAGAGTTTGTTTAGCCAACACGCAATTTGCAAAGTCACTAAACCGAAAAAGTATGGAAATATTACAATTTAATGCAATTAAAACTTAATAATAATATGTGGAAGTATTAACATAGTGAATGTTAGAAGTAAAAAAAAAAAGAAATACTTCGTTCAGTTTCTATGTAAAACGTAACGTGTAGTAAATTATGAACTACCAACTTAGAAAAAATGCAGCCAACACGATGATTTTAAAAGACCTTCAATTTTAAATACTTATATTCGATATGTGCGTCGATTAAAATCATATATACAGAGCATTCCGATGAAAACGATCCACCTTAAATAAGTCGCAAATAAAACGTCAAGAAATACGAAAAATTGCTGAGACATGTCGAGTTTTGTTTGAAGGGCGAATAAGGCAAAATCATATTTTTCCCTCTCCACGCTCCCCAATATCGAACATTAAAATTTCAAATGGCACTACGTCATATTACTACATTTTCGATTCTACAGACTATTGGCAACAACTTTCATATAGAACAGCCTATACCTATGACACTTAGTGGCAGTTGTACCAACCACAGTTAACCTCGAGTTCAACCGAACCGTTGATGTAACAGAAAATTGGCTCAAAACTTCTTCTTCTAAAGTGTTGGATAGGTATAGACTGTTAGATAGGTATAAAAGTTGTTGCAAATAGTATGTAGAATCGAAAACTGTAATAATATGACGTAGTGCCATTTGAAATTTTAATGTTCGATACTGGGAGGGGGGAGCGTAGGAAGGGGAGAGGAGCAAAACATGATTTTGAAAAAGTCATTCATGAAAAAGTTTTCCCCTTCAAACAAGAATTGCCGTGTCTCAGTGTTTTTTCGTATTTCTTGACGTTTTCGACTTATTTAAGGATCGTTTTCATTGGAATGTTCTGTATATAAATGTCACTTTATGAAATCTCACACAGCTAAAATAAACCAAAAAATCGCATAAAACTTGGATAAATTCGTGTGTTCAATCGATTGTATTGATAGCGTGGGTTCATTGAACTCTTGTCAAAACATATAATATTTCCCAAGGTTATAAGATTATTTTGGTACCGTGGTACTGTGGTACCGTGTGATACCTAATTACCTGAAATGACTTGATATAGTGGCAATAAACAGATGTTTTGTTTTCTGAAAATATAATCCAGAAAGCTCTCCATCTTCTCCTGTCTTAAAGAGACTAAAATGGCACTAAATTACTCAATTCTGGTTGGTCGTTTTTGTGATGGATTGGTGATTATTCAGTATGATGAGATAATTTAAGGTACATTGGCTTGCAATAAAATCTCGTACACCTAGTTTTACCTAGATTGATTTCACCTTTTTGTGACATTTCTAATTTGACGTTTCATTTTCAAAACTACATTACTTTTATAATTCACCACAACCTCTATGTAAAATCTAAAGTCAGCTTACATTAAAAAATAATCTTAAAAAATTAGCTTGCTTGACATTAAGATGTACGAGATTTTATTGCAAACCAGTGTACACTGCGATCATTTTGAACTGTCCCGAGTTGGTCATACTGATTTTAATATGGTAACACTGTGTAATTGGAGAACCTGTTTATCTATATTTTATGGTTAGGTTTATTATTTACATTTTGCTTGTAACAAATGTCAACTTAGTAAGGTTAGTTATAAGTTGGAGAAATATTTGAATGAATTTTTTTAAGAATATAGTAATTGTACCTTATTTTTTATTATCCTGGCTGTGTCGTAAAAGGCATTTGGGTATATTGTCTTGAAAAGGACAGAAAAATGGTAATAAAACACGAAGAAAATATGAAAATAAAGACATTACAACAAGACAATACACACAAATGACAGCTAATAGACAAGCGCTGATACTATCGTTTTGACATTTTAGTTATAAATGCAGTATGGACAATTCATTCTAATTTTTATGAATCCAGAGACTTTTTTGTTGCCAACTCAGGACACTTCAAAATGATCGCAGTGTACTTTTGATATTATAATTTCTGTGGTATTCAACTGATCCAAAATTATTACAAGCTAGATGTTGTTCGCAAGGAGGAATTGGGATTTGGGATGATCTGCAATAGTTACAGTCGCTTGCAATAAATCTGCGTACCAATTTCCATGTTTTTTCGATGTATTAAAATGTAATTTTCAAAATAAAGTAAAAAATGTCAACTTGACAGTATAATACATGTTTAATACGTATACAGGCTAACAACGTGAACTACGAAAACCTATTGATAGGAGAGGGTGGTGGGAGTTAAAATTAAATGTATCCATTTTACTATTGTCAACTTTTTATGTGACAGGAATGTCAGTGGTTTTGTCAAATATTTTACAGAACCATCTTGTCGTAGTATTTGACATTACCGCTGACATTCCTGTCATACAAACAGTTGACAATACTAAAATGGATACATTTAATTTTAGCCCCCACTACCTTCTCCTATCAATGGGCTTTCGTAGTTCAAGTTGTTATCCTCGTTATCCTGTACAATAGCAGAGGTAAGATTGACAACTATCTAGCAATAAAATGTGACAAATTATAGAAGATAGATTACATCCAAATCACATAGGTATAATAAAGCGAACGCAATTTTATTGCAAGCGAGTGTACTTTCATCAATAATTAAATAAATTCAACCATAATCACTTCAATAAATCTCAACAACCATAACAGTGACGACTAAACACAAAACAAACACAAAAGCTTTCATCGTTCTTTTCTCACTCCATATCACGCTATTACATAAAAAAAAGAAAAACGGCGACTGAGACATCGTCGCATCCAATTCCGGATTCTCTCGTCCCCGTAACTCCGGAGGCAGTCGTCCCGGAATAATAAAAATGATTAACACGTTCTTCGGGATTAGCGCCGATAAAGCCCGTAGGATCCTTCACACGCCGAAGCTTTTTGTCGATTAGCCGTGACCATACACACTTATACGCGGAGCCCAACGAGCTAATACGAAGCTCGTAGGTTTTTCCCCGCCCGTCTTACACGCATACACACACACAAACACACACGGATTGTACCCCTACCTCCTTAGTTTCGCTGCCCGTCAGCCCACGTTTCTTTCTTATATTATGTGTATATACCGGAGTATAGGTTCTGTTGGACAGATGCGGGATGTAAACACTTTTCCTTTTACTCTCCGTATTTATCTTGACCGTGTAAACACGGCCGTAAAACGGATGGATGTTAGAAGGATTGCCTAACCTGCCTGCATCGTCACAGAGCGACGCTGCTGTAATGACTCACGTCGTTTGTATTTATGATTTTGTCAGATTTGTTTAGCAAGAAGGGGTGGATGCTGGATACGTATGTTGTTTTCTTTAAGGATCTACATAAGTCACGGTGATAGATTAGAAGTATTTTGAAGATTTATGCATAGATTTATTTCAGGGTGTTGGCAGTTATAAAATCCAGAATTTAGACTCACATAGTTGTGTGTTAGACAAGATGGTTTAACAATTGAAAATCAGCGTTCTGAATCGAGATTAAAACTTGGTGTATATGTACACTGACCTTCAAAGGTATCCGAACACGACTAGATAGAGAAATACCTTGCGCTCAATACTTTATTCCAAAGAGCAGCAGGACCACCTTACTACAAAAATCATAGACAGTCTTAAGCTACATATTTGTAGTTATTTCCAAGAAAAACTTGCTTAAAATAGTTTTTATGAGGTTAACTCCCACTTTTTCAATACAAAAGCCAAAAAGGATCTATCCTATGAATTTTTGAACAGTGTTCCAAAGGTTCTTAACGTTCTACCAAGCACCAATTGTTGCTGCTTACTCTAGATTTCTTCTATATTGTTTGCAAAGTTGTAAGTTTCAGTTTTCTACTTCCCATATTTCGTAGAAATAACGACAAAAGGATAAATATAGTCCTCGTAGTCCCTATCGATGAATCAATCATGAATTCTGGTAAGAAGAAGGTGCATGTTAGAATGTCAAAACTTTTGAATAATATAGAAATAATTTAGAGCATTTTGGAACAGCTTTAAAATTTAGATTATCCGAGAAAAGCGATGTCTGGCAACATTTTCTCTTTTAAATGATTCAAGTTTATGATTTTGATATTCTGACACAATATTAGGAACAACTTAGAGCAACGACTGGAGATTGGATTTTGAAACTAAACGAGGGGGTAGCAGAATTTTGTTTTTCTCAATTAGTTCATGAACTATACTCGATAAAAGTCCAGAATTTTTGAACACTACAAAGAAATCCAGAATACAATTTGGAATAGCTTTTAAAAGTTACTATTTCGGGGGGTTGGCAGCATTTTATTTTATTACAAAATCTTTTAAACGACTCAACTTTTTATTTCGGTATTGTGGCACAATATTAGGAACAACTAACTACCAGACGACGACCTTCGACTTTGATAACAAAAGCGGAGGCAGCTAGATTTAGTTTTTGATCAATTAATTTATGAATTCAATATAGTAGAAGGTTAAAAATTTTGGAACCATCTGGAATAACTCCCCAAGCCTCAACTTTGGCAAAATGGGAAACGTGACAGTAAAACTTTGATTTTTCTTTCAATTATTTATTGAATTATGCATCGAAGGAGGTTAGGTTAGGTTAGGAGTGGGGTGGCATGCGGGCCTGTTTCACCGCGACCTTTACAGGTCTATTGTGATCCCCTTTACCTTAGAGAACGCTCTCTAGTTTCGCCTTCTTAATCAGACTTATCATTTTTGAGAGCGGCTCTTTTGTGTAGCCGTTGGCTGTGGGGTTCTCTACCCCCATTACTAGAAGCCTTGTCCTCGCTAGGCCGTCACAGTGGCACAAAACATGAACTGGGGTTTCTTCTTCCTCTTAACAGAATCTGCAGAGAGCGTTTTCTGCCAGGCCTATGTTAAACATATGCCTATTCAGTCTGCAGTGACCGGTCATCAGACTTACTATCATTTTGACAGTCTTCCTGTCTTTACTCAGTAGGTCTTCAGTAAACTTAGGCCTCTGTTCCCTTAGGAACTCCTTAGCCTGTCTTTGTCCTGGCGATCTTTTCCACCATTCCTTGGACTTGTGTTGTGACCATTCGTAGATGGACCTCTTAATTTGTGATTTGGTAATCGAAGGAGACTAAAAGTTTTGTTGGAACATGAACAAAAGAAAACGAACTACCTTCAAAATTTCAATTATTCGAAGAGTGTATCGCTAATTTGTTTTTGCAAATATGTATTGAAGTATTCAAGTGATGGTTTCGTAATCTTGGGAAAAAATTGTAATCATCCAATGGCAGGCTGGTAACATTTTTTGAACGATTCAAATTTACAACAACAAACAAGTGTAACAACTAACAAAAAATTCACGTTTGCTTCGACTAGTTTCAGCTCGGACAACTACCGGAAGTTCGAGTTTAAAAATCGAAGAGGTAGCAAAAAGTACTGTTCACTCTAGACTGAATGTGGATAGCAAAATTTTGTTTTTCTCAATTTTTTTTTCAAGGACATGAAGGAACAGGCAATTTATTCTTGGTTGTACACTTTGTACTATTTAAGTTTAGATTTCAATATCTTGGAACAAGAGGACTGACATGATCTAATAAATGGTTTTTCTAGATTTTTATTTTGATTAATTTTTAATATTATTTTCCAAAACTCTATAGCAACTGTCAAAAGTTCAATTTTGAAAAGGAAGAGACACTTAAATTCCACTCGTCAGAATATAGTAGAGACCTATCTAGAAACGAGAAGTACTGAAAGTTTGATTTTAGAAAAAAAGAGAAGGCAAAGAAGGAGTTGGTTTAAGAATATTACCCTCGGGCTATGCTTTAGTATTGCTAGTAATCCTTGTAAGCCCATTGAGAAGTCAGACGCTTAGTATTTTTTTACTCTTTTGCCTTCTTCATGTACGCTTTGGAGACATTTCTTTTAACAGACTTGGCAAGCAATTGTGCCAATTGTTTCCTTGTTTCTTTTTCCTCCTTGTTTCTTTCAGAAGGCTGTGGAAATAGACAGGTTATACCTTGTTCCTTTGAGTTGTACAGTTGTTCATCTTACACGCAACCAACCACCAGATGTAGACCTATTTCTATAAAACATGATTAGATAGGACTTCGTTGAAGTGTTACTTATTTCTCTTGGATACTTCAATGACTTAATTTTGTTGTACCAGGTTTATCGATCAGGTTAGATTAATCAAAAACACCTATGGATGCTGGATATCTTCAACATTTGATATTCTGAACGCTTCTGTTTGTCTAAGAGTGGGATTCACGTCTCTTTAACCTGTTTTTCCTCTTCAAGGGGCGACGGCCCAGGTGGTTGTGTGGTGTATGCGTGTGGAGGGAGAATTAATAGACCATCTCTAGGATTTGTCTAATTCTTACGGCAGAGTGAGAACCTTTTCGAGTCCAGCTCTCCAAGATGGGTGATCATAGGGTTTTCCGACCGCGATGCCCTCTTGAGGGTTTTTCTCATGAACTGGATTACCACCCTCCAATATCACCAAAATGGGTCCTCAGACTATCGGCTTTCTAAACGTTCTACATGAATAAGGAGATATATTAGGAACTAGTCAGCAAAGGTCATACCATCTAATGCCAGAAAAAAAATTTGCAGGACATGTGTCATCATCATAATAGATTCGTTCCTGGCACATCCTAGATTGTAATATTTAATAATTCATACACAAGCTTGTTATAGTTATCATTGTAACCATGTAATTCTCCATGAAAAGAAAAGAGGCCAAAAAAATTGGAAACATATCTCATCGGACATATCAATTTACCCCCCACGTAGAGAGGACACATTTGTACATATCAATAAATTTGCACACCTTAGAGCTCCCGCACAACTCTTCCACCTCACGGCCGGTCTAGTCGAAGCCCATCAGGACCCATTTCCTACGCGATCATTCAACCCACGACCTGAACGAGATTCCTAGTTTTCCAACCATCCAGGCACATAAATGAATCGTCCAAAGTGCCCCCTCAGTCTACCCGTGATTAATTCTCAACGTCAATATTACAAATGCGCGAGATATATAACCTTTGTGTGGCGCGACGTTGTCGTCGAGATGCTCTTCGTCGTTGTCGCCCGTTTGCGTCATCGTCCGCTAGATGGTGGCGCTCTTCGACGGTATGCGAATATATGCTAAAAGCGCGAGCTTTGGGTGAGGGAGGGTAGCGAGGGGATCGAGTGGAGAATCCCCGGTGTGCGCTGACGATCGCAGAAGGCTGTTTAGTATGTGAAACATGTAAGATGCCCAGAGCGAACATTTGCGAGTCCCTCACCTCTTACCCCTTGTTATCCCTAAAACGTCCAAGATTCGCTGTCCTACCCCCTTGCTGCCACCCCTATTACTAAACTCCCGGTCGAACGACAAGGGGTTGATAATGGATATATTGTATCTTGTGAAGAGAGAGGAGACTGGAATGGATAGTGTAGATGGACACTTTGGTGGTTTTCGTTTTTATACAAAAATCCTGTACAGTGTGAAGTTTGAATAGACGACAGTCTTCTTTAGATTTTGATTTCTCTATTCGTAGATATGTGACACGAGGATATATCATGAAGTACATAATAAATAGTAGTAAGTACATAATAATGATATGGACTTCCAGCTTTCAAAAGAGAAGTATAGTTGTGTTCAACTCAAATGGCGATTGTCAGGTAGAGATTTTAGCAATTGTATCAGAAGTAAAAATGCAAATTGTGAGTCAAAAAAAGCAATGGGACCCAATTGCAAATGCAAAAAGCAATGCTGCGAAGAAATTGAAGACGAAGGCTGCAAAAAGATATTCAATAACTTTTATTCAATGTCGTGTAAAAAGTAAATGTTTGTTTGAAATAAATTTCGGCAAAGCTAAATCCGATGCTTGTCACACTTGTGACACTGTTGAATAAAATAAATGCTACAGAGTCAGACGTTGAAAAAAGAGATTTAGAAGCGAAAAAATCTTTGCATATTAGTAAAGCTGACACGTTTTATGTGGACATGAAAACTCATTCAGATTTAGCAAAAAATGATCCTACAGTGGAAGTCATGAGTTTTGATTTTCAGCAAAATATGCCTTTACCTGTCAGTTCGAGTGCAGATATTTTCTATAAGATACAACTCTAGGTTTTTAATTTTTGCGTTCACGTAGGTAGTAGTGAAAAAAGTTATTTTTACGTGTATGACGAGACTTTAGGTGGTAAAGATCACTCTACTTTTGAACTTTTTTGATACTTATTTGAGACCAGAAGGGACTATCTTATATATTGACGGTTATACCAGCACCAAAGGACATCATTTTAAACTTGAAGGATCACCTGCAACTGTTTTTAATGCGAAATCCGTCCAAGAAAAACAATAAGTTTGCTATTTCTAAATACCGAATAATACGTTACCAAAAAGTCGAAGCAGTGACGGTAGTGCAATGTAGTGAATCAGTAGGAACACCAATCTTTTGTAACTTTGAAATAACAAATAAAAAGATTTTGGAAAAGCCATCGTTGCCAAATAAGGAAAAAAAGTTGTATCAACAAAAGAGGAAACTAAAACAAACTAAATTTGAACATGTAATTGCCTTAGCTTAAAGTTATGTCCCACAGTGTGACTTCTGGTTCTATCAAGAGATCGAAAACTACCACAAAGGTTTTGCAGAACATGACGCTGCTACTTCTGTGTCAGAATTCAGTGACACTGACAATTTTGTTTATTTCTTTCAAAATCATAAACTTAAACACTGTTCTCATGAGAAGATTTCGTGAAATAAAATATTTGTTTTTACTATTTCTGATTTTGTTACTTTTATAATAATTTTTCACAAAAATTGCGCAATAACCAGGCAGTCCATTGCTTTTTTGCTCATAACTTTTGCATGTTTTTATTCTGGTGCTCCAAATTTTCAGCGAACAACCGTCTGCACTTGCAAATCATGTTTAGCTTGTGATCAGATTTTTACTTCTCCTTAACATTTCACCTGAATGGACTTACCTGGTTATTGCACTGAATCCCTTATGTTGGACTCGTATTTGCTTCACTCAGCAGAAGCAAACACTTACAATGCTACCAATTCATTAGTAACTGGTTGGTTCTGCTGAAGACGCCCATTCGCCCAATATTTGGCCAGTTCCCTCCCTCGCTATTGAAAAGTAAACTTTGAAGGTTCTTCTGAATATTGCTCCAACAACTTAGATTTCTATCGTTTCAATTTGGCTTAAAATAAATCGATAATGATTGTTCTTTAGCACTCGCCATTGACGATGATCGCCTCACAAACATCATTTTCCAAAACGTACGAACCAATGACGCAGACGACTCAAAATCCATGTGGGGGCTGGCCTCGTTTCCTAGCGAGCAAACGGCGTCGTCTACGGTCTAACTGGATCTCGTACGGATGCACGCCCAAATCGCGATGCAAGACTCACCAAATTGAAGTCTACAAAAGCGACGACAGTCTAGGCTAATCTGGCGTTCCTTTGACATACAGGTGTTGGCTGATAGTCTACCAAACCGGTCGTCTCGAATTTGCCCAACAAACGTTGGAGAGCCGACTTTGAAGGGCCCCAAAATGGGTGCAACGTTTGCATTAACGAATCCCCATTTTGATAATACAGTTTTATTATTTGGATGTGCTGCTCAATCGTGTAACTGGTGACGGTGATTAGCCATCAATGACTGAATTGTAAACAACAGGTTTGACAGACGCCACTAAAATAAAATAGCCGCCACAGGCTGCCAACATCGATCGCCTTCGTAGGAAGGTACCTGGTACGGTGGAATTCCTTTCGGAACCTGTTAGGTACATATTTCGATCTTGCCGACGATTTCTTTCGTAAGAGTCCCTTCTTCTAGAAATCTTGGCATCAGCTCAGATTTCTCCAAAGCTGCCTGTATGCAACCGCTTGAAAAGAGTGATCGAAAAAGATATCGAAGCATTTCAAAGCAGAAGATGAAACGATTTCGTCGAGAGAAGCCAGATTGACGATCTGCATAGGGTGCCTCGGATATTGAAAAAGAAAAGACAGGCTAAAAACAAATGCCTCGCAGGCAAGGAGAAGGTGGATGCTTTTGCTAGCACCTTTCTGGGTCGCTTCATTCTGAACGATCGTAACTATCATGATCACGAGAGACAATTCCAGACCATCTTGCAAGATATTGACGAGATATCAGCCAATCATTATAGGTATCTTCAGAAAGGGAAATGTTTTCTGGAATTGCCTAAGGCTCGGCAATAGGCCCGATACTGTTCAGCATCTACGTCGCAGACATTTTCAAATTGATCGACCGTCGAGTGTTTAACGTCATCTATGCGGATGTTACCACTATTATGGCCACCTCGGAAAATTCCAAGATCGCAGATCAGCTTGCTCAGGTACAGCTCTGCACAACTCACTTTCCTCCACCATCTTTCCTGAATTGGCAGGAAAGATATTCAGATGCAACTGTAAATAATGAAATTTGAGCGACATCGTAAATTTTTCTTGTAAATTAGATGCGATATCTTTTAATCAAAGCACAAGATAGATATCTATATTCCACCTTTGCTCTATGTAACACCCATATAAAGCAAGATTGCCATGAGCTAATAATTACCATTCACAATCTTTCCTGAAGTGCGGTTTAGAGGATTGTCGGAATCAATCGCTCGCGAAAATCACGTTTCCCTTCTTGCACATTTCAACCTTATCATCATCGTCGTCTTCCTTTCCTCCCTCTCGTTCCCTCGCCTACAATTCCGAACTATACCCCTCATCATAACGATCATCGTCGTCATTATTATTGTTTTCCGGAGCACCCTCGACGCATTACCAAAGACATCTTGATCTCTCCTTCGGCAACACACCCCAAAATACTGTCCTCATCCTCATCGTTCTCTTTCTCGCGAGATGTTTCTCCCGACAAACATATTATACAGTTTTCTCTTTTCTGGATCAGCCGCGTCAAGTGCTACCGTCCCATCTCCTACGTCTATGGTCCGTATACGATCCACCCAGTTCGTCGCTTGCGATGCGGATCCCAACGCTTCCTTCCGGAAACTTTCGACTTTGTCGAATTTCAGTTCGGTCATACTATCTGGCGCGCTCATTTTCACCATTATCTTTTCGCAGATAATAGGAAACGGGCCTTTTGGTCTCCTGTTCCCCGGCTTTGAGATTATTTTGTTTCTGCGTTTGTGTTCTTTTTCTTTCGTTGGCGTTCGTAGTCGTAGTTGAAAGAAATTTCTGTTACTGTGAGTATTAAATTTAATTTAATCTCAATGCCGTTTAACTTAATGATGATAACTCGAAATCATCAATCTTATTGGCTCATTCTACAAACACAAAAGAAACGTATGACAGCAAGTCAACTAAAGGGGTTTTCGATTGGTACGGATCGATGTTGGCAGCCTGTGGTAGCTATTTTATTTTAATGGCGTCTGTCAAACCTGTTCTTTACTATGCTGTAATCGATAGCTTGATGGCAAATCACCATGACAAGTTATACGATTGAGCAGCACGTCCAAATGATACATTTATTTTATCAAAATAAGGATTCGTTAAGGCAGACATTTTGCTGCCCTTCAAAGTCGACTATCCAACGTTTGATGGCCAAATCTTTGACGGCCGGTTCGGTAAACGATCGCCCAACATCCGTACGTCAAAGGAACACCGATCGGCCGAGACTATCGCCGCTGTAAGTGGCTCCTGTACACTCTACAGGAGAATCCGAGAGAGTCAATTCCTCGGCGTGCATGAGAACTCAGCCTTTCGCTGACTTCAACTTGATGAATTTTGTAACAGGACTTAGGCGTACATCCTTACAAGATCCAATTAGCTCAGAAGTTAATGAGCATAAACGAAGCCGTTTGTTCGCTAGCAAACGAGGCCAACCCCCCACATGGATTTTCGATCAGCGGCGTCATTGGTCCGTACTTTTTCGAAAACAATGTTGGTGAGGCCATCATCGTCAATGGCGAGCGGTAATAACGATCATAACCCATTTATTTGGTGTCAAATTGAAACAACATGGAGCTAGACAACATGTGGTTCCAGCAGGGCCTGTTAGGTACTTCGGTCTTGCCAACGATTTCCTTCGGAAGAGTCCCTTTTTCCGGAAATCTTGGCATCAGCTCAGATTTCTTCAAAGCTGCTTTGATTCAGTTTATCTTATAAACTACTCTTAACAAACAATTGAAGCGTCCAATGTAAGAACAAGTCAAATCCATTATAGTAAAATTTCCAGGAGAGTAAAAGAACTATTCAAAATTAGACTGTTGCTAGGACTTGGCCCAAGCGGATTATATACTTTAAACACTTTTTATACAAAAAAAAAAAACTGTTGGGCTTGACTTATTACATAGTATTTGCAAATGAGAAAATTTTATAAATAAATACACGATAACGTTTACATTTTTTGTTTATTTAAAGAATAGATAATCAATATTCATAAAAACAGAACTCTCAAAAAAGTATTTAGATATATATTTTATACTTCGCTGTCACTGTCAAATTCAGAAGCAGAGCTTTCACTTTCTTCCGCTCTAAATTAAAGGTGATGTTCTTCAATGTCATTATAATACCACATGTCAGTTTTTGGAACATAACTTTTTGCTAACAACATTACATGCTCATATTTCTTCTGTTTCAACATCCTGCGACCCTTGTTTAGTATATTTTCGACATTTCGTACAGAAAGTGGCTCCAGGTATTTCTTCTTTCGTATTTCAAATGATGTGAAGAAGATTATAGTTAATAAGTCGATATTTAGAAAGAGTTTTCCCATTTTTCTGAGATGGATTTGTTACAAGAAGAGGTTGGAAATAATCTTTAAAAGTTAAAAACACACTGTAAAATGCACCACTTGAAAGCTTTTACGTGTGTTCGTTATAATATTGATGTGGTCTCTAAGGCAAAAAAATATTTAATCATATTTGCGTTTCTACTGTTCTATGGCTCCAAAGCTACGGTCACATGACAGAAACGAGTGACGTAGCTCTGTGACGTAGCTGTGAAGAATGACTTTAAAATGTCCTAGACTTACAAGGGTGTAGAAAAACTGAACCAACATGTTATTCTTATTTTGAGAGGCACAGTTGTTTGTAAAAATATAGTGTAGTGTGGAACAGCCAAATGGAATAAATTCGATAACAAATAAAAGAGGGTGTATTGGGAAAAACGTTTGGACACGTCGATTTGTATTTTTAAATGCGCATTTTTTTCAAAAAAAAAAATTATACAGGGTGTGTCATGTGACAGTGGCCAATACCAACTTTCTTATTTTAAATGGAAACCTCTGCATATTATTTATTTTTTGGGTTCTTCGGAAAATTCTAGACATGATTCATGTACAATGTCCCATACCTATCTTCAACTGTTTCGGAAATATTAAGTGTTTTCAGATTTATTACGAAAATTAACATTAAAAAAAGAAAATTATTTTATTTCACAAATTCGCTACATTACACTAAAAACCTAATAAGTAATACTGATTATTTCTTAATAATGTAAAAAAAAAACACAAAAAACATTAATGTCAATGTAGTAAATGTTCAAAATGCTCGCCGCGAACGTCTTGGCAACATGCTAATCTGGTATAGAAATGTCTTCTAACATTACTCAACATCTCAGGCGTGACTGATCTAATCGCAAGCGTGATTCGTCTTCTTAAGTCATCTAAGTTGAGGGGTTTAGTTTTGTATACAAGACTTTTGACATATCCCCACAAAAAGTAGCCTAATGGCGTCAGATCAGGAGATCGTGCTGGCCATTCTATCGATCCGCGCTTCCCTATCCACCGATTTGGAAGAATTTGGTTCAGGTACTGCCGGATATTGATTTGGAAATGGGGCGGTGCTCCATCTTGCTGAAACCATACTGTATTGGTAGGAACTTGTGGGTTTGCTGGATTAGGATATAAGTTTGCGAAAGTTGGCACGACATTATTTTGGAGCAGTTCTAAATATTTATCTCCATTCAAGTTACCATCAACGAAAAAGGGACCTACGATGTGATTTCCAACAATTCCTGCCCAAACATTAACTTTTTCAGGATATTGCGTATGTTCTCTCTCATCCAGTGAGGATTCTCATTAGACCAATAGCGGCAATTTTTGACGATTAACATGGCCGTGAAGTGTAAATGTGCTCTCATCAGAAAATAAAATATCTTCTAATTGGATCACATCGTTATCTAACATTGCCATCATCTGTTCACAAAAATACGTTCTCCTATCGAAATCGTCTTCCATGAGCTCCTCAGTTGGCATCATTTTATAGGGATGCATTTTACTTTCCTTTAATACTCGAAAAATTGATGTGGCTAATGTTGAACAGTGGGGCTGCTTTTTCGACCAGAATTATGCGGGTTTTCTTGAAACTCAAGCATAATATCCAATTTCGTATCATCACTTACTGCATTGGCAGCTACTTTTAATATGCCTTACATGACGAAGCTCGCAAAACTGTTTTTCTATTTTGCTAATTGTTCCTTGGGATACAGGCGGCAAATTTGGAAATTTTTCGTGAAATAAGCGAGAAACTTCCATTTGTGTCCGTGTGTTATCTCCATAACCAATCATTTGTAGAATGGTTATTTTGTGCATTTCTGTTAAATGAACCATTTTTCTGATATTATTACGTACAGTTAACGAAATTCAAACGACAATAGCACTGACACTGATCACTACTGTCATGCAGGCAGACAACATGTTGCTAAGGCTATGAGTTTTTTTACGAAAATAAACAAAACGGTCTTCGTATTTTTTTTTAATTTCATATCAGTAAAAAGGAACGCAGCAATGGTTTTTGCTTACTTTATCAATATCAAGAGCTAAATGGGAAACAGATTTTTAGTGTAATGTAGCGAATTTGTGAAATAAAATAATTTTCTTTTTTTAATGTTAATTTTTGTAATAAATCTGAAAACACTTAATATTTCCGAAACAGTTGAAGATAGGTATGGGACATTGTACATGAATTATGTCTAGAATTTTCCGAAGAACCCAAAAAATAAATAATGTGCAGGGGTTTCCATTTAAAATAAGAAAATTGGTATTGGCCACTGTCACATGACACACCCTGTATAATTTTTTTTTTGAAAAAAATGCGCATTTAAAAATACAAATCGACGTGTCTAAGCGTTTTTCCCAATACACCCTCATTTATTTGTTATCGAATTTATTTCATTTGGCTGTTCCACACTGTAGATGTCTGTAACTTCTTATCGGATGTAGACTTTTCTCGTTTTCACGGACATAATCTTCATCACTACTTGTCTTAGTACCTGCAAAAAGTTGCTCGAGATCATTTTCATCCTCAGATAACATGATTCACGATTAAGCTTCCATTTGATGCCAAAAACTAAATTAATCGAGAACTGCACGTATCATGAATCACAACTCAGCATTATAAAATACCGTGCAAGAACCAGGCATGACCAGCACTTGGCCGGTTATTGCACAACCTAACATCATAGCCAACCACCAATGTAATCTTGTAATGCGTATTATACACATTTAGAGCCTGTTATTGCACAGGAAGGTATGGCAGATTGAAATGGACTTTGCAGCGTAGTCATACAGGGTGTCTCAGCGGGACCGTTCATTAGAAGTTTATGGGGTTCCGGCCAAAATATAAATTTGTGGAGTATATTCTAGCGTCGAGAACGGCTACCTTCATTGTGTGGTTACTTTACTGTGGCACGTTAACTTTTCGGAAATTTTTAAGAACCATAACTCAATTTTTTAAATGGCACCCTCCCTCCCCATATTTTATTACTTAGTCATCTTTGAGTTCAATTTTATGTTTTCTGTCCGACATATCCTCCACCTAAACTTGATAGTTTAGGAGATAATTAGATTTTTTGAAAAATATATACATAACGCGTCGATACTTATCCAGTGTGCCATGGAAAATATTCTCAAAGATTTGTTGTCAAAGTCTAACGTCAAAATCACACTTCGTCGTTTGATGCTTGTAAGTTATTATTATTGTTATAAATGGATAAGAGATCTCTAGATGAGACACCTGTGGATTTCTTCCTTTGGGGACGTATCAAAGATCTGGTCTACAAGAAATCAGCGACCACGAGACTCTCAACACTTGAGGGTGTTTCTACACGTTTAACACTGCGCTTTAATGCAAGGAATCGCCATTTTGAACAATTGTTATAGTTTCTTTCTATTTTTTTACACCCATTTCTACATTATGAATTTCTTGCTTTGCGTAAACATTGTTTTCGTTAATAATGTAAAATCATTTAATTGATAATTATTAACTCACAAACATCAAACGAGGAAGTGTGATTTTGACGTTAGACTTTGACAATAAATCTTGGAGAACGCTTATTTTTCATGGCACACTGGATATGTATCGATGAGTTATGTGTATTTTTTCAAAATTCTCACTATAGTGTCCAGATCCATGGAGTATTTTTTATTCTTGTAAACTGCATGACTGTATTATCCTCTCCCTCTCTCTCAGTTATTGGTTCATTCTGACCTAAGAATGCTCGATTAATAGAGCACATTAAAATTCTTAAGACTAAAAGTTAATTAAGTGATTTCTTGTTAACCGGAAATGTCAAATTACAGAATACGGATATTCCGAATTCGTATCGATAAAGGAAGTAGAAAACGCAACAAATCGAGACCGTAGAAATTACAAATAAAGCAAAATTTATATTCTCGCCACGTTCGCGAACGATGGTTAAGATGCGTCAGAGTGTGCGTGTAAGGAAAAAAATTACGTAATAACGATGACGCGTTCGAGGAAAAAAGATACGGTAACCAGTAACAACAACAACAACAGACGGATTAGCCTGAGTAGCGCGGCGGCCTTAATCAAGAACAAAGAAGGCCAAGAAAGAGGAAGTGCGTTCCTTGTTAATACCTACCTCGCACACACTCTCGCACCGAAGATATAAATACACTCCTCATTCCACGAGCGAGTATATTAATTCCCTTCTTTATCCTGACCTTTCTTATATATAGTGTATACCTTCTTTTTGCCGTTCTCTTTAACTCTCCAAACAGAGAGTGAATCTTCTTGTGAACGAACTACCTCCTTACTAACACACTTGCTGCTGTATGTATGCATGTACGTACAATCCATTTCGTATTATACGATTATGGTTCAAATTAGTTCCTTACAATTAATGAATTAATTAATATGAAAGCAACCCCTATTAAATTTGGAGATAATCTAATTGCAAAAACGACAAAATTACCCAAATTTGTAAACATAATTGATTCACAATTATTGCGTTAATTCTTATAATCGGAAATGAACTATACACCTAAGATTTAGTTCTCTCTTCTCGCAGGCCAAACAGGCAGTCGGAGCTCCGGGTTTGACGATGCGATACCTCCGTAGCGCGTTCTTAATGGTCTCCAAGGCACACCGAATAACACAGATTCTTATCCCTGACCTTACGCATGGAGTTTTTCGTTGCGAGTGGAATGCTTCCCTCTTGTATGGTGTGGCTGGCGTTACTGCGTGTGCCACAAACGGACGAAAAAGAAAGAGATGCCGGGTGCGACCTCTCCTTCCGCCTTTAATATCTCCTCCTGTTTCCTCATCGGCGCTAAGTGCCGCTAGAATAAGATAAAAGTAGGGCCCTCCCCCCAGTCCGCGGGTTGACTGTATCGCCTGCTGATGCCTCCTTTTCTCCTTTCGCCACGCTATCGCCGTCTATCCGTGCGTCTTGGTGTGTGGAATCCGGCTCCTGATGAGCGATCCTGGGTGGCGAAAACGTGAGGGCGAAAAGAGTCTGCCGATGCCCTCCTCTTCATTAAGGATCGCTTATATTAGGACGGGGTTTTCCCCACAGAAGGATTCCGCTCTTAACGCGTCGGGATTTATGAATATGTTCCACAAGTTGGTTAGTTGTTTTGTCGTATCAATATGGAGGATTTTCGTTAGTAAAATATAGTGATAAGTACCGCTGACTGTTGATTAAAATATTTGACCTTGTCAAAATTAGAAAGTATTTAGTCTGAGTTTCGTCACCTTTTTTTTGTAAACCGGAAAATTTTTGCTCGTTTCCATAAATTAGGAAACATTTAATTAACAAAATTAATTAATGACATTGAAGGGTAAGCTAATTCATATCTGTATTAAGAAACTTGGTATTGAATCATCACCAGCAGTAAATTTAGCAGAAAAGGAAGACATCACGTTTAATACAATAGCTTCCGTTACAGTAAGAATGTTAAACGGTAACGTGTTGTTTGGTCCTTGAGTACGGCAACATAAACTCACAAAGGCATTAACTATTTCGTACCGTCAAACGGGGTCAATCGGAGCGATTTTGGATTGTTCTTGCTGATATTTCTTTTAATTTTCAACATATTGAATCTAAATTTTGGATCGGGGGAATAATTGACAAACACTGTGAGATGACACTGATAAGCAATTTTTAGGGTAAACCATAATTTTTTTATTCTTTTTTTTAAGGGTTTCCTGATTAACCCCGGGTTTGGGGTGATTAGGGACATCGTTGTATTTTTACGGTAAAGTCGAGTCAAACTGCTTTAAAGGCGAATCGGGACACATAATAATAAGAAAAACGGAAAGGTTTGTAGAAAAATTGAATTAAATACAAAGTTAAAAATACGCTTTTTCAATAAGGAACACATTTTCATACTTTGAAAGATTACAAGTTGATTAATTTTTTATGCAACAATAAGACACCGGTTGTAGTATCAAAAATAACAATTTTGTACCTATTTATTCTTATACACCAATGTACCTACTTAAACAATAAAAAAGACACTTTTGGAACAAAGAAATAGAAACATATAACATTCTAACACTGATATAAAACAAATAAAATTTAACTCTTTAAATTAAAGAGTTAAATTGTTTTGTTTTGAAAAACAAAACAAAAAAATTATTAAACGGAATAAGATTTAAGTTTCTTAGCAAATTTATAACCCCCTCTGCGTAGTAACGTGGGCTTTGGTAACTTTCTGACTATTTGGCCAAAATCAATTTCACACAAATCTTCAACATGTGGAAAAACAAAACAATTTTCGATTGTTTGGTTGGGTCTCAAGCATTTTTGCTTACGATTATGCCAACACAGAATCGTTCTGTTCTCGTTGACTTTTTTCAATTTCAGGGAGATCATCAATAATCTCTTCAGTCTCTATAATCTCTTCGTTTTCATCCGCGTCAGATATTGTATTGGAGTAACGTCCATTTGTTGATGGACAATCTTCATTTGGTCTTAAATCTTCCACGCCAACGCTCTTCCCTGGTTCAACAGAAGTTTTCTTTCTTTTACGAACGACAGATTTTTCACTACTACGAGTTTGCTGGAACATGTCAATCAATGAACTTGTCCAAACATCGGGGTCATCAGGATCTGCCGCAGCCTGATGCGGCTTTGGTAATCGTTTCAGAACTTTCCCTCTGTCACAAGGAATTATTCCAGTCGCAACAAAACATATTTT